>JAODAL010042492.1:0-34768 GCA_025379985.1 Phyllomedusa bahiana | reverse complement strand
ATTAAAGTTGGGCAAAAGGGAGTTCGAACTTCCCTCTGATTCTCTTCAGCGAACTCCCTCACAGCCCCTCCCTGCTGTGACCTCATCATTGCTCTAGTGTCTACAGTTCACAGCTATAGAGAGCAGGCAGCCTTGATGGTGGAGCCCAGAGGGCTGAGGGGAAGCTATTGAAGGTCTGCTCAGCCACTCTGTACTCCAGCAAGGCTTGCCAGAGTCGGGTGGTTATACCTTATCAATTCTGCAGACAAGTGTCCGATGTGTCCTCGTACGTCATAAAGTGATCGTGCTTCTGTCGAAAACGATTTTTGTACAATTCAAGATTTTTCCACTAATAAAGTTCTCCCGCTTCTGAGTCCAAAAATACGTTATTTTATGGATTTTGGCACTACAATCCGGTTTGTTTTTTTTTTAGGATTTTGGCGCTAACACCCACTTCTTTACATATTTGGGCACTCGTAATGTTCTCTCGCTTCTGCCGCTAAAAATAAGGTTTTTTTACGGATATTGGAACTCGAATCCTTTTTTTTTTAATGCATTTTGGCGCGAAGATCCATTTCTTTACAGATGTTGTCACTAATATAGTTCTCTCGCTTCTGACGCTAAAAATGCGTTTTTTAAGGACTTTGTCGCTAGAATCCATTTTTTATGGATTTTGTCACGGAAATCCATGAAAAAAAACTATTTTTGGCAGCAAAAGCAAGATACGTTTATTAACTCCAAAATCCATAAAACGACTACAAGATTATATTTTAATGCAAAAATGTGCTTTACACACCCTTTTGTAGGGTGTAGTCACATCCAATGGCTTGATTTATGCATACATTAAAAACCAGACTTGAAGAAAAGTAAAAAAAAAAACACACCAAAAAACGCAAATCGCGGCAAAGAACGGATGTTTTTACAGCAGCTTTTGACAGGCAGTGGACAAAAAACTCAGTTTTATGAAGGTTTTAAGGATTTGGCCACTGCAGGGTAGATAGAGCCTAATGTTCACATGTGAACTAAAGGAATATTAGTTCTTAGGATATCTATACATTGGCCACCTGTGGATACTTGCGAGCAAGAATGCAGACATATACTGTTGCGGTCCTTCCACATATCCATAGTGAAATAGAGTGAATGTTATCACAATTTCACTATGCTTATTCCTTTTGCAGCTATGGATACACAGCAGCTCTGTATGGTGACCTCAGTCACCAACAAAATGGTTATTCAATGGGCTACAGTCTACAATCCACCTCCTCCTCCTTTTACACATAGGGGAGGGGGAATAGTGTGAGGTCACCACCAGACCAGCCCACATTTACAGCAAGCCGTATTACATCCTGTTTGTACAAGAGCCAAACCTTTTTTTCCTTGGATGTGCTCCCTCTGGTGGCTAAGAGTGGGAAATATTGAAAATTATTATGCATTTTTTAATATTGACCACAAAATGAATGAAAGAAAAAAATATACTAAAAATGTAGACAAAAATTAACACACAATATTTCAATAAAAAAAAAAATTTTGGGATGATAGATTCCCTTTAAATAAAACCTCCTAATCATAACATTTCAGAAATCAACATTACAAGCACAAATAACAAACTTTGATATATAAAGCAGGAAGCATTTTCCTCTGATACAAAATATCAGTCTACCCTCTCCTCCTCATTCTTACCTGTTTAATCATTTAGAAGTCTGTAAATAAATCCCTCCTGTAGAGGAGGCATTTGGCTATGCTCAGAGCTGCCAATAGAAGTCTATTGAGAGAGAAGGCAGGGAGAAGCAGAATACAGAGATGATGCTGGCTGTATTATTTGTGTTTTAACTCTCCTCGGTGTTGGGCTCATAGCTATATTGTTTCGACATTTTAAATAAGTATTATAGTGCATTAAATTTTACCATTAAAAGAGTACAGCTCTTGAAAACAAGTCCTCGTGACTAATTCAGCAAAGCAATAAAAAAAAAATGTTAGCACTTGTGAGGTGGAAACAAAAATCCCTTAACCGATATGACTACACTGAGAAGAGTTTTATTTGTTTGCTTTGAGAAAACTTTTTGAAGAGCACCTCAAATAACAATTTTCATTTTATATGTTTCTTATTTTCTAGTTGCCACAATTAATTGATGTGATTAAAGTCAAGCTTACTTTAACTGGATTTAAGAATATATCAACACTTAAAGGTATCTTCTCTTACAATAATGTATAATACAAATGAATTGCATTGATTGTTGTGGTCCGCAATTTTATTTTAACTCAGTGCAGTACCCTGTTTCTAAGTATTTGGGAATCATCTGAACAAGCTATATACACACAGGGGGAAATGTATGAAGATCGGCGCGTCGAAGCTCCTGTTTTCACGTTTTTTACCGTGAAAACTGCACCTGATGTATGCCGGTGCTGATGTACGCTCATAAATGCGGTGCAAACTTCGACGCCTCCGGAAGACAGACCACAAGAGATGGGCGAATTGATTCTAACGAAGTGGAATTCGTTTAGAATTTCAGGAAAACTTTGGTTCTGAACGAAGTCGAAGTTTGGGGTACTTCGCGTGAACGAAGTGTGCTTTTGATTGTAAAATGGCTGCGAGCACATGGCGTTACATGGGGCAAAGAACTCTGGGAGGAAGAAGGGCATAGCCTATAAATGACATGTGCAGAGATGAAGCCAATCAGAGACCGGGGGATTCTGTGACGTCACCGCACTTATAAGTCCGGGTGCGACGCTGGGAGCTCATACCGCTCTCAGTGTACTGATTAGGGAAGGTGCTGCCATGGCTGTTAATGATATCTCTTACTAAAGAACTCCTTTTTATACAGCGATTTTTGGGGAATGTCACAGCTTGTCTCAGAGACTGCTTCTCTTAACGTTCTAATTCTGATTTTGTGGGGTATTGGAACTGAAGTCCAGTGTCCGTCCAATGCAGCTGCATATACATTTTAATGCTATCTGCTCACAGCACATTGAATATCCAAAGGTTATCTAAGCCTGTTTCCTGTTGTATTCATTTAAAGAACAGCGTTTTTTACAATCCAATACCACTTCATTTTTGGTTGCTCAATTCTTTTGCGCAATTTACATCCAGGGGTTAATTAAGCGTTTCTGCTGTTGTGGTTGACTAAAAGAAAGTCTTTTCCACCGCCAAAAAAGACATTTTTTCCTGTAGCCTAATTCATAACCGAAGTTAATTACAAGTTTTTCTCTTGTTGTTGTAGCGTAAAATACATGCCATTGTAAACATCTACAAAGCTGGGTAGTTTTTGGTTGCTCAATTCTTTTGCGCAATTTACATCAGGGGTTAATTAAGCGTTGTTGTGGTCACTAAAAGAAACCTTCTTTTTCACCGCCAAAGAAGCAATTTTGCCTGTAGCATAATTCATATCCGAAGGTTAATTAATTGGAGCACAATTTATATCCAAGGGTTACCCAAGCTTGTTACTGGGTTCATTTGGAGTCAAATACGGGGTTTGTGTATTTATCACATACAGATATCTTCATCAAACAGTGTCGGTACATTTTAGAACAAACAGTATGTCAGACAGGTGGCAGGCTCTTCACCTGCGAGTGGCAGTGGCACAAACATTCCTGGAGCAGGCCCAGGTCGCAGCACAGCAAGGGGACGTCGCAGCAGGGGTCACACGGTGAGGCCAGAACTGCCAGTGTCATCTGGCGGCCGTGTGTTGTTCAGCAACCCAATGGTTCTTGATTGGTTGACTAGGTCATCCACTTCCTCCCAGATGACATCTGACAACCCCAGCCAAGAGTTGGTGGGAATGTCACAGACACAACCCTTAGTTGGCATGGCCCGGGAGCGGGTCAGCGGCCCTCACCTGTCCTCAACCCGCCTCTGTCCCATCCGTTCCCTCAGCCAGGGGATCTACTATGTGGTCTGGGCTCAGCGCCACTATATAGCGAGGATGAACAATTTGAAGAGGGCAGTCAGCAGCTACTTGGCAGCGAAGAAATGGGCCAATATTCCCTGCTTCTTGCAGTAGGCGGCAAAGTATAGATGTGGAGAGTGGCATGGGAGGTCATGTTGTGAGGGGTCAGCCTCTGCATACCAAGACGGGTTTTGAGGACAGCTGTGACTATTAAACAAAAATAGATAATGATGTAGCAACCGCACTTGGGAGCCGGGTGAAGCAAGGGCTTCATCATCGTCAGGAGAAGAGGGCGTCATCTTGCGCGTCAGGCAGCGGCGCAGTCAGCAAGCGGGTTTTGTGGGGACCGTGAGTCAGCAGGTAGCACAGTGTGAGGTCAGGAGCCAAGCGGCCACGGGTAGAAAACCCCTTCGCAGGTCAGAAAAAGTACGGCACAGGGGGCTCAGCGAGGCAGCGGCTAGTAGTCCACTCAGTGCGGAGCGTTGGCGGTAAAATCAGATTCTCGGCGTGGGCATTCTTTGCTAAGACACCAGAGGAGCCGGATATGGGTATATGTAGAATCTGTGGGGGAAAAGTGAAGCGTGGCCAGGGAGCTAACGTTGGCACCACGGCCCTGCGTCAACACCCTGCAGCGTCAAACCCTCCGGTGGCCTGGGAGAAACGTGGGCTCAATGTGGTGGTCCATCCTGCCGCCGCAGCAACGGCAGTGGGACGCGCCATTGCAGGGCCCGTCAAGGCTCCACCACCTCTGCAGAAGGGAGCTGTTTCTCTTTGCCATCATCTCCCAGTCCAGATGCCCTGCTCCTCGCTACTCATGGCGCCAGCAGTAGTTTCAGCAGGCGATTGCAAAAAAGACAACAGTATGCGTCCAACCATCCTTTAAGGGGCAGCAGCTGACCGTGCTCCTGTCCGAGTTGTTGGTACTGCAGTCCCTCCCTTTCCAAATGGTGGATTCTGCACCATTCAGAGAACTTATGGCTTGTGCCGAGCCGAGATGGAGAGTTCCAAGCCGTAATTTCTTTTCCAAAAAGGCAGTACCACACTTCAAAATATGTAGAACAGAAGGTGGGCCAGTCCCCTTTAGCTTACGGTTTGTTCCAAGGTGCACGGAGGCGGAGTCGGGGCTGTAACTACGGGCAGGGCCAGTATATGCCTTTAGGGGCCCTTGGGGGAATGTGTTCCTGCCCAGGCCCCACCAACAATTGGAAGGAGACCCGCTTTTTCCCCCCACTTGAAACTGCGGCTCCTGCGCCAATTCGCCTCCTCCCCCACCCCCCCCCCCATCTCAGCCTCCACAAAGTACTGCTCCTCAACCACAGTGTAGGGCACAGCGGTGTCACGCAGTTCTACACCTGGCTTGCCTCGACGAACGAAGTCACACAGGGGAGGAACTGCTCTGCGTCATGCAGCAAGAAATCGATGTGTGGCTTTCTCCGCGCCAACTGCAAATCGGAACCATGGTGACAGACAATGGGAGGAACATGGTGTCCGCGCTGCACCGAGGAGGGATGGTCCATGCGCCCTGCATGGCGCACGTGTTCAATCTGGTTGTGAAAAGGTTTCCCTGAAGTCTTCCACCGATCTTCAGAACATTCTAAAAAATGGCCAGGAAACTGTGCATGCACTTCATCCATTCCTACAAAGCCAGGAACACCCTCCTCGAGTTGCAGCAGCAGAACGGCCTCCCCCAACACACTCTGATATGCGACGTTTCCACCCGTTGGAATTACAGCCTCCGTAGTCAGTTGGCCGCTGCCTATGTGCGGCATCGTCCCTCCTCTGACAGGTCTGACGGAGGGGTTCTTCAGTGCTCACGTACTACTGCCGCGGCTGCTGGGGAAGGTGGGGCGGGTAGGAGCAGTACCAGCTCCATCAGCAGCAACCTAAGTCTGGAGTCACCCGCCTAGTGAGGAGGGCAGTCGCCAGCAGCAGCAGGACCCGGAGCAGTCCCTGAACCAACAGGTGGTGGCCTACTTGGACAGCACTCTGCCCCCCCCAGTTAGAAGATCCGTTGGACTACTGGGCAGCCAAACTGGATGTGTGGCCGCAACTTGCCGAGTTTGCAGTGGAGAAGCTGTCCTGCCCGGCCAGTAGTGTGGCATCAGAGCGGGTGTTCAGTGCGGCAGGGGCCATCGTTCCCCCAAGGAGAACCCGCTTGTCCGCGGGAAATGTGGAACAACTGACCTTTGTCAAGATGAATCAGGTGCGGACTGGCCAGGATTTCCACACACCAATGCCTTAGGCGTCAGACTACATCAGCCATGACGCCTCACCCAAACTGTGAGAAATGAGTCTGGGTTCAAACTACCTGCCTCAGCCACTATTCTGATGCCGCCACCCGCCTGATGCGACACATCTGCTGACAGTTTCTCCATGTGCCTACCACCATCTTTACCAGGGACTGGTATTGCCACCCACCTCCACACTCTGTCATTGTGCCACTCTATGACCTCATGCTGCTGTTGCTGGTGCCGTGACATCCACACTGTGTCATTGTGCCACTCTCTGACCTCATGCTGTTGCTCCTGCTGCCGTCACCTCCACTCTCTGTCATTGTGCCACTCTGTGGCCTACTCCTGTTTTGCCACCTCCAGAATGTCATTGTGCCACTCTCTGACCTCATGCTGCTGTGGCTGCTGCCGTCACCTCCACACTCTGTCACTGATGTTGCCACCTGAGCTCTCAGCTTGGTTTTTTTTTTTAGCTGTTGCTGCCATGACTTTATCAGGTTACATTCCCGCTTCAGTTTTTGGTCAGTTTTGCCCTCTTAAGTGCCCAGTGAAGCGATTCTAAGAGCGGCGGCAGTCATCTGCGTGTCATACTAAAACACAACATTGTATGAAGACCAAACCAAGCTCCCTCTGCATATTTAAGCATGGCACAATGTTCTACAGCACCCTGCAGGCTCTGTGCAGCCTGGAAATAGCTGTTGTTTAACGCAATTCGCCCCGAAGTAATTCGGACCGAAACTAATTTTGTCGGAAAATTCGGCGAAGTCACCGAATCGAATTTTTGAGAAATTCGCCCATCTCTACAGACCACATTAGAATAGGTCTGCCTGTTAGAGCTTTAATGCTCCTCACTTTGCAGACCCGCATTCACACATGCATCGGAGTTTTCGAATGTGGTGCGTCCCGCCCACAGAACGCCCCTTCATGATAGGTGCATTACAAAGTGGCGAACCTTGCGCCTGACAGTGCATTAGGTGCGACCGACAGCGGAGACATTTTACGCCTGAAAATGTGTGAAAGCTCCGATTATACATGTCCCCCAAAGAGCTGCCATTAAGGGGCTAGTTATTTTGTAGTCAGCAGTTGGTTGATTGTCTTTTCTCAATTTTGCTCGCATGATATAAATGCCGAAGTAATTGTTTTTTTCTGTATTACTACATAATGAGCTAGCAATGTCATGTAAGAGTTTAGTATAAACCAATGTGTTCTTTCACTTAGCTATTTTTTACCATAATACCATAGCAAATAAAATGTAATTCTCAAACACATACAGTGTGTTGACATGGCTATTTATTTTTTAAAAAATTTTTACAACTGGTTTTAGCTTTGCTGTGTACACTGGGTTGTAGTCAGTAGAGCCATTTTAGCTGCACTACAGCATTTAGCCTTACCAGACAATAACTACTACACTCCCTCAGGCAAATTGGTGCAGTCTATCATTACTAATTATTCTCCTTCAGCCTCACTCAATGTCTACATGTAAAGATGGTAAATAGGTGATTGAAACTACCAGCTTTTTCTGTTAAGGTAAAACCTCTATAAAAATTGTTTATAGAGAGTAAAATGTGTTCCACTTATGAGGGAAATGTGTTACACGCTTAAACGTTCCAGCAGCGCTTGAGAGGAGTGCAGCCATTATTGACCTGGTAAGCTTAGTAACATTATCAATTCATTGTCAGACAGCAGTATATTAACACATCCCCTGTCATTTCCAGATATATATTGAATGGAACTGTATTATTTCAGTACTCCGAGACTGGAATAGCTTAGCAACACTTTTGTGGCTATAAACTGCTCTTTGTTACAGCTACTGTAATGTGATCAAACACCTTTTGGCTATGTTCACACGGCTTAAATGCAGGGTGTAATTACGCCCCGCAATTACGCCGTGTGGGCGGGTGCGGGGGGACGGCACCTCGCCGGCCCATAGACTATCATTACTAGCAGTGCGTATACGCCGCTGGTAATTCACATGTCAATTATCTCCCCCCTCGGCGTATTCGCAGAGCAGGGAGAGGAGACGTAATCCATAGTTCTCTATGAGAACTGTGGATTACCTTAATGACTGGGACGTTTTCAGCCCGTAATTTGCGCACTCCGGCGCATAATTACAGACTGAAATACGTCCAGTTTTAAGCCGTGTGAACATGGCCTTTCTCTCATCAGTTTTGACAATGCAGCAAGGAAGCACATCTCTCTGATATAGAAGCCCACAGGGAAAGTTTTAAAAACTAATTAGTTGAAACATGAAACATTTTCAGTATTTCTATTCTACATACTTGAATGTAATTAGAGGGGTTTTCCCAGTTAAACATAAGAAATGAAAATAGACTAGGCATGTGATAAAAAGAACTGACTTCTTTACTCACTACAGTTCCAGTGCCGATGCTGACAGCAGTGTCCCCTGATCCGTGTTGAATTTCTGTTAGGCATTCGGTGCATCACCACTGCATCCAAACAGTGGCTTTAGCGGTCACATGCCATTGCCTTGACATCACCACTCAGAAAGTACATGCTCATGACCACTCATAAACTGCAACAATCGTGAGCTAACGTATCCATTATTTAACATGGGGAAGGCACTATTGCAAGCTCCTACTGAGTTAAAGTAAATCCTTGTTTTACCTCTATATAGGTTATTAGATGCTTATTCGATAGTAATCTTAAACTGTGGATATGTTTGATAGAATAAATGTTATTTCATTTAATTTTTTAAATGCTATTTTGTGTTCCTAGGGGCTTTGGAGGACATATCCAGTTCTTTAACAGCACCTCTGTCAACCATAAATAATACAATTTCAGCGGCCCTTGGAGAATCATGTGTTGTTTACTTCAAAAGTGCCCTAGAAGTCCCTAGGCTTTACAGAAGAACAAACAAAGTTAGTGTCTACATTTGGTATAAATGTTGTATAAACTTTAAAAACTAATATTAAAACAAAAAAAAATTGCTAAATTTATATGATTTGTTTGGGGCATATTTAAATGAACATAATATTGAATCAAGACATGGTGTAGAATAAATGAATTTATCCAGCATAAACAGTAACAGATAATCTGATTTTTGCAGATTATTAGACTGAATGAGTGAATGAATTGGGGAAAAAAAAATATTTCTGGTGTCTCTTTTTAGTAAATACTTGGGTTTAGCATCTTCTCTTATAACGTTGTCTGAGTTGTTCCTCTGTTATTCTTTCTAGAAATATGTTACTTAATCTGTCAGCTGGATGTTGCCTATTGGACATGTGTTCATGTATGTATAGACCTTGCCCAACCAGAGTCCTTAGGTACGGGGAACTTCCCTTTTGAAAACTAGAAAGATAACTCCCAGATCAATGATTCAGGGATTCATATGTAGAAGGAATAACAGCACATCGCCGAGTTATAAGAAATGATGCTCCAGAATTATTTCAAAGTAACACAACACTAAAACATGTCTAGATTTGTCACAGGTCCTCTTTTTAAAGGAGTTAAAAGCTATGGTCTTAAGGTCACCGTAGACTTAGGCTGATTAAGCGAAATGTTTGACCACCAGCTATTCTTTCTTACCCCAGCGTAAATATGCAGCTTCGGCTGACATTTATATAATATGTGTAGCCAGTTAAGCCTTTCTCAGGTCAATTACATATTATTCATTATTAAATTAATAAGAAGCTTCTGTTACCATTTGTCAATGGTTAAAAGTATCTTAACCGTATTCAATGTGGCTATTGTGTCTGGGGAGCTGTACAGACTTCCTGCACATCTCCAGAGGAAGTGTTACTTTTTCTGTTCAAGATTCAGGTCTGGGAAATGTTCCTATGAAATTTTTGCTTAGAAATCAATATGGGAATTTTTTTTTAAAAATGTATTATTTAACAGTTCTTAAAAATTGTTTGTGATTTAAAAACTTGGTGTCTCATTTAAAAGCAAGCTTTTATCAATCATAGTTATAAGCACCCATAATGATAATAGCTACCTACTGTGTCACTGAAAGGGAGGCTTAAGATACAGCATGGTTTATGTGATAAACATTTTTTTTTGCATAAGAACGTTGCATCAAAGTTAAAGCCATATCCATTTAGTAATAGCCATTGTGCTGTTAGAGTCCTCCGGATAAATGGTGCTGTCAGGATATAGCATAACACAGTTCCTTCAAATAAACACTTGTGCTTTATTTATTGTTGCAGGAGGTGCCTACTAAAGCGTCCTCCTATGTGGACAATGCTCTCAAACCACTGTACCAACTTCAGCAAGAGTGTGAAAATAAAGTAAAAGTAGCAACTATACGGGAATGGCTGGAAAAAGCCCTCTCTGAGTGTACACACAAGTGAGTAGACAAATATATCTTACATATTTGTAAGACAAGAATTTTTAGAAAAAATTTACTTTTTAAGGGTACTGGTTCTTCTTAAAGATTCCAGCTGTATAAAAGTCTTATTGCAATGCTTCATGGGGAAAAAGTTTGCTCTTTCGCTCAGTAGAAAGAAATCTCACCATACATCCATCTGTAGATAGGTGTTTCAGGTTAATTCCCAGAACAAGTATTTACTAAAAGGGTCAAAAACTGTGTTACAGGATTGCTCTCTCTAATAGGTGGCACTAGAGAGAGAGAGGTCTTCCCTCTGGAAGAAAGATAATTTCTGTTCTTTTTCCCGTTGAGCATTGCCAGTAAGATTCCATTCACATTAGATGAAGCTGGAGAGTTCAGCTTTTTTTCCATAAGCCTTTTGAAATATTCAAATATGTAGTCTAGCACGTAAAATGGGTGAGCTTGAGATGCTAGTTCTAGGGAAGTAGATTGCTGTGGTTGGTGTTGCTGAGACATGGCTGGACTCCTCGCATTATTCAGGATTTTTCCACTATTTAGGAAGAACAGAACAAACAGGAAGGGAGGAGGAGTGTGTCTGTATGTAAAGAGTGATATGAAGGCAAGTGTGAAAGAGGCAATAGCTTGTGAAGATGTGAAAAACCTTGTAGGTGAAAATGCATGTGGGGGTTAACAAAAAAAAAAATAGTTTTGGTGTAATCTAAAACCCCCCCTCAACAACATTGAAGAGATGAAGCCTCAGCTGCATAAACAAATGGAGCCGGAAGCACACGCCGGTAAAGTGGTGATAATGGGCGACTTCAATTACCCAGATATTGACTGGGGTCACGGTTCTGCTTCATCTGCAAAGAGGAGGAAGTTCCTCAACCAGTTAGAGGGTAATTTTATGGGCCAGATCATGGAAGATCCCACTAGAAGTGATGCTTTGTTGGATCTGGTCATTTTTAACAAAGTAGAATTTGTTGGACTGGTCACGGTTTCTGAGAACCTTGGTATCAGCGACCACAATATAGTTTAACTTAAACTGGAAAAAACAATTACAGTTTGGGAGGGCAAAAACATTTAATTTTAAAAAGGTCCCTTTTTGAGATCCGCTCTACAGGATATAGACTGGGAGCAACTATTTTGAAATAGTGATGTAGAAGCCAAATGGGAGGACTCTAAAGGGGTTGTCTCACTACATTGATTCATATTCTCCGTCTTGTTTTTTCGGTTTCATTTTTGAATTCCGCTGCATGTTTACTGGCTGCTGCTTGCCTGCAGCGATGAACTGCTGAGGACACCAGGTCTTTAGCTATAGTGACCAGCACTAGCAGCCTATAGGGAGAGACTGAAAAGGACTGTAGCTAAAGCAACCTAATTTGCTGATACAGCACAAACAAGAGGGGATATCTAGGAATAAGTAGGACACTGGCAATGGACACATATTGCAAAGTGACTTGTTTTTGCAAGATCTTTTAACTTAAAATACACTCACCGGCCACTTTATTAGGTACACAATGCTAGTAACGGGTTGGACCCCCTTTTGCCTTCAGAACTGCCTCAATTCTTCGTGGCATAGATTCCACAAGGTGTTGCAACGATGCTCAATTGGTACCAAGGGGCCCAAAGAGTGCCAAGAAAATATTCCCCACACCATGACACACACCACACAGCCTGAACCGTTGATACAAGGCAGGATGGATCCATGCTTTCATGTTGTTGACGCCAAATTCTGACCCTACCATCGAATGTCGCAGCAGAAATCGAGACTCATCAGACCAGGCAACGTTTTTCCAATCTTCTACTGTCCAATTTCGATGAGCTTGGGCAAATTGGAGCCTCAGTTTCTGTTCTTAGCTGAAAGGAGTGGCACCCGATGTGGTCTTCTGCTGCTGTAGCCCATCTGCCTCAAAGTTCGCCGTACTGTGCGTTCAGAGATGCTCTTCTGCCTACCTTGGTTGTAACCGGTGGCTACTTGAGTCATTGTTGCCTTTCTATCAGCTCGAACCAGTCTGCCCATTCTCCTTTGACCTCTGGCATCAAACAAGGCATTTCCGCCCACAGGACTGCCGCTCACTGGATGTTTTTCTTTTTCGGACCATTCTCTGTAAACCCTAGAGATGGTTGTGCGTGAAAATCCCAGGAGATCAGCAGTTTCTGAAATACTCAGACGAGCCCTTCTGGCACCAACAACCATGCCACGTTCAAAGGCACTCAAATCACTTTTCTTCCCCATACTGATGCTCGGTTTGAACTGCAGGAGATTGTCTTGACCATGTCTACATGCCTAAATGCACTGAGTTGCCGCCATGTGATTGGCTGATTAGAAATTAAGTGTTAACGAGCAGTTGGACAGGTGTACCTAATAAAGTGGCCGGTGAGTGTAAATCCATGTAGTGAGACAACCCCTGTAAATATACCTTGGAGAATTATATTGCAAAATTTATTCCTATAAGAGACAAGTATAGTGATAAAGTATGTCACTGGAGATCAGGAGGAGGCATAGCTACTAAATAGGTTCTTCAACTCTGTATATACAAAAGAGGAGAAAGTAGTTGATGGGAGCAGTGTCTGTGCAAATGTAGGCGGTGCCAGTACTGTTAATGCATTGACTGATATATAATAAATTGGCTATGTGTAGAAATGGTCCAAGACAAGTTTAATAAATTGAATGTGATTTAGGCTCCAGGCACATATGGCTTACACCCAAGAGTTCTTAAAGAGTGATTCTTTGGTGACTGGTATAGTGCAAAGAGTCTGGCACAAGGAAAATGTGATTCTCATCTTCAAAAAGAGCTCTAAGTCTTGCCCAGGTAATTATACACCAGTAAGTTTAACATCCGTTCTTGTAGGTCATTAGATTACAAAATACCATCCAATGTCAATCACCTGCTTCAAAGGCCAGCAGAATATTGGCGTGTATTAAGAGGCATGGACTCGCAGGACAGGGATGTAATATTACCACTATATAAAGCATTGGTGGAGCCTCACTTCGCATATGCAGTTTGGTTTTGGGTTCTTATAATAGAGCTAGAGAGAGTGCAAAGAACGAGCAACCAAACTAATAAGGGGAATGGAGCAACTTAGTTATGAGAAGAGGTTAAAAGAATTGAACTTATTTAGTCTTGAGAAAAGATAACTATGGGGAGACATGATTAATTTAAATAAGTATATAAATGGCCCCTTGTCAAAAGACAAGGGGACATTCCCTTGGTCTAGAGAAAAAAGGATTCAATCTCCAGGGGAGAAAATCCTTCACCATGAGAACTGTGAATTTATGGAATACCCTGCCCGAGGAGCTGGTCACAGCAAGAACAGTTGAGGGTTTCAAGAAAGGCTTAGATAACTATCTGAAACTAAAAAAAAATTTAATACCTACAGTTAGGTCCATATATCTTTGGACACTGACACAAATTTTTTTTTTTTTTTTTACATGTTTACTTAAACATATTCAAGTTATATAATGAACATTATATAACATTACACAGGGATTACACAGTAGAATATCGATCTTTGCAGACGATACTAAGCTCTGTAATGTAATCAACACAATAGAGGATAATGTGTTATTACAAAGGGATCTGGATAAGTTGGAGGCCTGGGCAGGGAAATGGCAGATGAGGTTTAATACAGATAAATGCAAGGTTATGCACATGGGGAGGAAAAATCCATTACATGACTACATGTTAAATGGAAAAATGCTGGGTAAAAGTGACATGGAGAAGGAGAAGGAATCCTGGTGGACAGTAAACTTAGTTGTAGCAGCCAGTGTCAGACAGCAGCTGCCAAGGGTAATAGGATCATGGGGTGCATTAAAGGATAGAGCACATGATGAGAACATCATTATCCCATTATACAAGTCACTGGTTAGACCACACATGGAATATTGTGTACAATTTTGGGCACCAGTGCACAGGAAAGACATTGTAGAGCTTGAACAGGTACAACGGCGGGCAACAAAAATAATACAAGGACTAGGTGGACTACAATACCCAGAAAGATTAGCAAGATTAGGGTTATTTAGTTTAGAGAAAAGACGGCTTTGGGTGGGACATAATAAATATGTTTAATTACATCAAAGGTCAATATAGAGATCTCTCCCAAGATTTATTTATACCCTTTGCTAAAAGAAATCTAAAAAAGCCAGCACAGTTCTGGGAGAACATTCTTTGGACAGATAAAGCCAAGATCAACTATACCAGAATGATGGAAAGAAAAAAAGTATGGCGAAGGCGTGGTACAGCTCATGACTAAACTTCAGATTGAAAAGCCTACAAACAGCAACTGAAAACTGCTGCAGTAAAATGGCAGAGCAATGGCAAAACACCAAAAAGGAGGAAACACAGCGTCTGGTGATGTCCATGAGTTCAAGACTTCAGGCAGTCCTTGCTAACAAATGGTTTTCAACCAAGTTTTGGAAACAAACATTTGTCGCCAATATCATTGGGGGACATAGCACCCTGGGTATAGACCCTTGCCCTAGGACTCTGACACTAGGTGGGACCAAATGTTTTGACTCTGCCCGACGGACTGTATCCCTCCTGACACCAGGCTAATCCGTTTTCAGCCTAGTGTCAGTAGGAGGCAGACACTGCTTCATAGGTCTGTTGAGTTTACTTTTGCTTGCAGGTGGTGATCAAGCTCCTTTCTCTCACCTATAAAGTGGTGATCAAGCTTCAGGCTCTTGCCTATCAGGTGGTGATACTTTGTGCTGCCGAACCGTCCCCAAACCACCGCCTCCATGGCCCTTTTTTTCGGATTCTGGTAGCCTCACCTTCGGATGCATTGTACCAAAGGGGTGATGCTGCAACGCCCGAAGACTTCGGTTTCTTGAGTACTCCACCTCCCTCCATTTGGGCTTAGTCGGGGGAGTTGAAGGGTCTCGGGAATTCAGTTTTCCTACGGCCTCCCAGCGGCGTTTGTCCCTGCACTTTGCGGGGGTTGGAAACACATTTACCGTCTTGGCCCTGGTCGGCTTGAGGCAACAGTAGTTCCTGCCATGCTCTTACAAGTCCAGGCTTTGAAAAAAAAAGAAAGAAAAAAAAAGGGGAAAAAAAATCAAAAACCTTGCTACTTTTTTCTAACTGCCAGCCTAGCACCTCCCAGGGCTTTGCGCCAGGCGTTTCCCATACGGAGAGTTTGCATGTGAGGACTAGAGTTTCCTCTTCCTCGAATATCACCAGAGCTCTGTCCAGACAGATGTTGAATGGACACAGAATCTCCAGGCCTGGATACGGCCTTTTCTTTTTTCTGGGGACCCCCCAACTCTCCCTTGAGCCAGAAAGGGATTGATTTAACAGTAACAGCTGTGCTAGCCCATATACGGGCAGTCAGAGACTTCCTTTATGTGTGGAGGATGTTTCAGCCTCTCAAGGGAGGTTTTGGTAAATATACAGTGCCTTGCGAAAGTCTTCGGCCCCCTTGAACTTTTCAACGTTTTGCCACATTTCAGGCTTCAAACATAAAAATATAAAATTATTATTTTTTTTTTTGTGAAGAATCCACAAGTGGGATACAATTGTGAAGTGGAACGAAATTTATTGGCTATTTTAAACTTTTGTAAAAAAAAAAAAAAAAAAAAAAAAAATGAAAAATGGGGCGTGCAATATTATTCGCCTCTTTACTTTCAGTGCAGCAAACTCACTCCAGACGTTAAGTGAGGATCTCTGAATGATCCAATGTTGTCCTAAAAGACTGAGGTTGATAAATATAATCCACATGTGTGTAATCCAGTCTCCGTATAAATGCACCTGCTCTGTGATAGTCTAGTCTCAGGGTTCTGTTTAAAGCACAGAGAGCATCATGAAGACCAAAGAACACACCAGGCAGGTTTGTAATACTGTTGTGGAGAAGTTTAAAGCCGGATTTGGATACAAAAAAGATTTCCCAAACTTTAAACATCCCAAGGAGCACTGTGCAAGCGATCATATTGAAATGGAAGGAGTATCAGACCACTGCAAATCTACCAAGACCCGGCCGTCCCTCTAAACTTTCATCTCAAACAGGGAGAAGACTGATCAGAGATGCAGCCAAGAGGCCCATGATCACTCTGGATGAACTGCAGAGATCTACAGCTGAGGTGGGAGAGTCTGTCCATAGGACAACAATCAGTCGTACACTGCATAAATCTGGCCTTTATGGAAGAGTGGCAAGAAGAAAGCCATTTTTCAAAGATATCCATAAAAAGTCTCGTTTAAAGTTTGCCACAAGCCACCTGGGAGACACCAAACATGTGGAAGAAGGTGCTCTGGTCAGATGAAACCAAAATCAAACGTTTTGGCCACAATGCAAAACGATATGTTTGGCGTAAAAGCAACACAGCTCATCACCCTCAACGCACCATCTCCACTGTAAAACATGGTGGTGACAGCATCATGGTTTGGGCCTGCTTTTCTTCAACAGGGACAGGGAGGATGGTTAAAATTAATGGGAAGTTGGATGGAGCCAAATACAGGACCATTTTGGAAGAAAACCTGTTGGAGTCTGCAAAAGACCTGAGACTGGGACGGAGATTTATCTTCCAACAAGACAATGATCCCAAACCTAAAGCAAAATCTGCAATGGAATGGTTCACAAATAGACGTATCCAGGTGTTAGAATGGCCAAGTCACAGTCCAGACCTGAATCCAATCAAGAATCTGTGGAAAGAGCTGAAAACTGCTGTTCACAAATGCTCTCATCCAACCTCACTGAGCTTGAGCTGTTTTCAAAGGAAGAATGGGCAAGAATTTCAGTCTTTTGATGTGCAAAACTGATAGAGACATACCCCAAGTGACTTGCAACTGTAATTGCAGCAAAAGGCAATACAAAGTATTAACTTAAGGCGGCCGAATAATATTTCATGCCCCACTTTTCAGTTTTTTATTTTTTCCAAAAGTTTAAAATATCCAATAAATGTCCTACTTGTTGTTGATTTGTCATAAAAAATTAAAATGTTGTATCTTTATGTTTGAAGCCTGGAATGTGGCAAAAGGTTGAAAAGTTCAAGGGTACCGAATACTTTTGCAAGGCACTGTAGCAGACGGCGTTATTTATTGTTCCCCACTCTTTTTAGAGTCGGAGGAACATGTTGGCAAGGATAGGGACACCCTGAAAGCAACAGCAGGCTTTTAACCCCTTACCACCGGAGCCGGTTTTGACCTTCCTGACGGAGCCCCAGTTTTAAATTCCGACGTCATTTTATGTGAGAATAATTTTTTGGACACTTATCCTTACCTATCCAAGTTATTCAGAGATTGTTTTCTCGAGACACATTGTGTTTTAAGTTAGTAATACATTTTGGTTACCCCTTTAGATAGCTCACAGAAACTAACCCCTTACCGCCGGAGCCAGTTTTGGCCTGACAGAGGCCCATTTTTTTAAATCTGGCATGTGTCACTATACGTGAGAATAACTTTGACACTTTTACCTATCCATGTGATTCAGAGATTGTTTTCTCATGAAACATTGTGCTTTAAGATAGTAAGAAATTTTGGTCCAAAAAGTCCTTGTTTATTTGTGACAAATATAAAAGAATCGAGAAAAATTTGAAAAATGTAACATTTTCAAAATTAAAAAATTTATGTGTGTAAGACAGATAGTTAATCCACTCAAAATAGCTTATAAGTAGCATCAACCATATGTCTACTGTAGGTTGGCATCTTTTTTTTTAAATGTTTTTTTTTTATTTACGTCATTAGGGGGCTTCGAAATTTAGTAGTAATATTCAAATTTTCAAGAAAATTTGCAATATACATTTTTTAGGGACCAGTCCAGTTCTAACGTGATTTTGATTGGCCTGTATGTTAGATACTCCCATAAATGACTTCTTCTAAGAAACTACACCCCTTTAAGTATTAAAAATAGCATTTACGTAGTTTATAAACCCATTAGGTGTTTCACAGGAATTAAAGCAAAGTGGAGGTGAAATTTCAAAATTTAACTTTTTTTGCAGATTTTCAATTGTTATCCATTATTCACAAGAACACAGTAGTTGTGGCCAGGGAAATGCCACTTAATATTAATACCCCAGATTTTGTCATTTTCAGAGATATCCCATATGTGGGCCTAGTGCGCGATTTGGCTTAACCACAAGCCCCAAAGTAGGAAAAGCACCTACCGGACTCTGGGGTCTCATTTTCATTACGATTTTATTTAGGCGCCATTTCAGGTTTGCAGACGCAAACCCATATTGGAAACTACACCCCTTAAGGAATATATCCAGGGGTGCAGTGAGTATATAGACCCCACAGGCGATTCCCAATTTTTTTTTTGTGTTGAGCTGTGAAAATTAAAAATGTTGTTTTTTTCCAACAAACTGCAATTTTAGCTGAAAATATTTCATTTTTACAAGGAATCCTGGAAAAAAAGCACCCAAAATTTTGTCACGCAATTTCTTCCAAGTTTGGCAATACCCTACATGTGGGTGTAAACTGCTGTTTGGGCGCATGGCAGGGGGGTACAAGGGAGGGAGCGCTATTTGGCTTTTGGAACGCAGATTTTGGTGGGGCCATGTCGCATTTGCAAAGTCCCCAAAGTATCAGAACAGGTGAAACCTTCCAGAAGTCGCCCCATTTTGGATTCAACACCCCTCAGGGATCTCATCTAGGGGTGTACTGTGCATTTTGGGCGCACAGGTGTTCCATAGTTTTTTTTCAGTATTGGGCTATGAAAATGGGGGGAAAAAACGCAGTTCCGCCATTGTTTTTTGGGCTTCATTCTTACAATGTTCTCCGCATGGGATAAAAAAACAGGATGACTTTACTATGGGGGTTGGTACAATTACAATGATATAAATTTTATATAGTTTTTTTTATGTTGTATTACCTTTACACAATAGAAATAGCTCTATAAAAATTGCGTTTTTATGTTGTCCTATTCTGACAACCATAGCTTTTTTATTTTTCTGTATACGGAGCTGATTATGGGCTTGTTTTTTGTGGGATGAGTTGACGTTTTTATTAGTACCATTTTGGGGGGCATATGACGCTTTGATCACTTTTTATTAAGGTTTTTGTGAGTCATTTTGAGCAAAATACAACATTCCTGGTAGTGTTTTTTATTTTTATTTTTACAGCGGTCACCGTGCAGTATAAATGACATTCTAGCTTTACTCAGCAGGTCGATATGATTACAGTGATACTAAATTTGTATATTTTTTTCATGTTTTACTGCTTTTACAGAATAAAAACACTTTTATTCAAAAAGGAAAACACGTTTTTGCATCGTCGCAGTCTGAGAGCTATAACTTTTTATTTTTCTGTGTACGGAGATGTGTAGGGGCTTGTTTTTTGCAGGATGAGTTGACGTTTTTATTGGTTTCATTTTTTTGGGGACAAGACTTTTTGATCAGTTTTAAATCTGTTTTTTGGAAGGCAGGGTGACGAAAATACTGCAATCCTAGGAGTGTTTTTTATTTTATTTTTAACAGCGCTCACTGTGCAGTATCCATGACAAGTTAGCTTTACTCTGTGGGTCAATACAATTACGGCGATACCCAATTTATATAGTTTTTTTTACGTTGAAGCACTTTAAAAAAAAAAAAAGTGTTTTTATTGTGTAAAACAATTTTTATGCATCGCTGTCTTCTAAGAGCCATAACTTTTTTATTTTTCCGTATACAGAGAGTTGCAAGGACTTTTTTGCGGGATGAACTGACGTTTTAATTGGTACAAATTTGGTGTTTATATGAGTTTTTGATCGCTTTTTATTCCATTTTATGTGCAGCGGGATGAACAAAAATCGCAATTCTTTGATTGTTTTTTTTTTTTTAATTTTTAACAGTGTTCACCGTATGGGTTAATTAATATGACACATTTATAGGACAGGACGTTACGCACGCGGCGATACCAAATATGGGTACTTTATTTATTTTTGATCATTTTGTACGCGTTTGCCGTCTGTAAAGGAGAAAAGGGAAGTGTACGTGTTTTTATTTTATTTTTTGTTTGTGTTTTACTTTTTTCACTTTTTTTTTTACTTTTTTTTATTTGTTTACACTTTTTTTTTTTTTTTTTACTTTCCCCAATGCATTGGGGGCATCGTGACGTCACAAACCGCTCCGGGAAGTGACTTTCAGTGCAGCAGCATGCCGAGGAGCAGGCAGAAGGGGCTCCCTCCTCCTGCCTGCAACTTAGCTCCGACGATCTTAAGTGATCGTCGGAGTGAAGGGGTTAAACACCCGCGGGCGGAGCTCACTCCAGCCGGGGGTGATGCGGCATGAGGCCAGCGGTAATTCACCGCTGGTCCCATGTCGCGATCGTGTGCGGCCCGCCTGCAAGCCCGCGCGATTGACAGGACGTATGCATACGTCCATTTGCGGGAAGTCACTTCCCGTTAGGGCGTATGCATACGTCCAATGTCGGGAAGGGGTTAAAGCAAAGTGGAGGTGAAATGTCAAAATGTCACTTTTTTTTTTTTTGCAGATTTTCAATTTTTATTCATTATGCACTGGAACACAGTAGATGTGACCAGGTAAATGCAACTCATCATCAATTCCCCAGATTCTGCCATTTTCAGAGGTATCCCATATGTGGCCCTAGTGCGCTATATGGCTCAACCACAAGCCCCAGAACAGGAGGAGCACCTACTGGACTTTGGGGTCTCATTTTCATTACGATTTTATTTAGGCTATTTCAGGTTTGCTGATGGGCTAAAACTTAATAAACTCCCCAAAAAAGACCCCATATTGAAAATTACATCCCTTAAGGAATATATCATGGGGTGTAGTAAGTATATCGACCCCACAGGTGTTTCACAAAATTTTTTAGCGTTTAGCTGGGAAAATTAAAAAAATAATTTTTTTCCAATCTGCAATTTTAGCTGAAATAGTTACATTTTTACATGGAATCCTGGAAAAAAAAGCACCCCAAATTGTGTTACGCAATTTCTTCCAAGTTCGGCAATACTCTCCATGTGGGTGTAAACTGCTGTTTGAGCACATGGCAGGACATACAAGGGAGGGAGCGCTATTTGGCTTTTTGAACTCAGATTTTGGTGGGGCCATGCCCCCAAAGTACCAGAAAAGGAGAGACCTTCCAGAAGTCACCCCATTTTGGATTCAGTGCCCCTCATGGATCTAATTTAGGGGTGTACTGTGCATTTTGGGTGTACAGGTGTTCCGTAGTTTTTTTTTAGCATTGGGCCATGAAAATGGGGGAGGGGAAAAGCAGTTCTGCCATTGTTTTTTGGGCTTCATTTTTACAGCGTTTGCCATACGGGATAACTATGTGGTTCGGTTAAATTGCAATGATATAAATTTTATATAGTTTTTTATGTTTTATTACTTTTACACAATAGAAATGAGCTTCTAAAAAATTACATTTTTATGTTGTCATATTCTATACAGAGCTGATTATGGGCTTGTTTTTTGCGGGATGAGTTGACGTTTTTATTGGTACCATTATGGGTGCATATGAAGCTTTGATCACTTTTTATTAAGGCATTTTGAACAAAATCCAGCAATCCTGTTAGTGTTTTCTATTTTTACAGCAGTCACCAAGCGGTATAAAGGACATGCTAGCTTTACTCAGCAGGTCGATACAATAACAGCGGTACCCAATTTTTTATTTTTTTTTATGTTTTACTGCTGTTACACAATAAAAACACTTTTATCCAAAAAGAAAAACACGTTTTTGTATCGCCATAGTCTGAGAGCCATAACTTTTTTTCTTTTTATGGAGCTGTGTAGGGGCTTGTTTTTTGAGATGAGTTGTTTATATTGGTATCATTTTTGGGGGGACAAGGCTTTTTGATCGCTTTTAAATTTGTTTTTTGGAAGGCAGGGTGAAGAAAATACGGCAATCCTAATAGTGTTTATTTTTAACAACGCTCACCGTGCAATATACGTGACAAGTTCGTTTAACTCTGTGGGTCGAGACGATTACGGCGATACCCAGTTTATATAGTTTATGTGGAAGCACATATTTAAAAAAAAAAAAAAAAATTGTGTAAAACAATATTTATGCATCGCTATCTTCTGATAGCCATAACGTGTTTTTATTTTCACGTATACAGAACTGTATAAGGACTTTTTTCTTTTTGCGGGATGAACGGACGTTTTAATTGGTACCACTTTGGTGTTGATATGAGTTTTTGATCACTTTTTATTCCATATTATGTGCTGCGAGATGGACAAATATTGCAATTCTGCCAGTAGGCAGTAAGCAATCTCGAAAGCCTATGGTCCAAAGGTGAACCTCTCCCATTCCAGAGCACCGTTCTTTCCACTCGAACGGTCGGTGCTTCTTGGGTTCTGCAGCCTCATGCTTCGGCTTCCTGGGTCTGCAAGGTTAGTTTATACTTTTTTACTAACATCTACCGATATCTGGACCTCGCCTGACACAAGCCTTGGCCGTAGGATACCTCGAGCAGCAGTGAGTTAACTGTTTCACACCACTGCGAATGGTGTCTTAGGAATTTTTTACTCACCCTCAAGGTCTGCTGTGAGACATCACAAGGTTCTGTGTCCCACAATGATTTTGGCGCGAAATTAGAATTTTTGTACTTACCATTTTCTCATCTGATTCATTGGTTGACACAGGTCCCTCCCTTTTTGTATTATCATCTTTTTCCGTTTCCCATCTGGCGTTTTTTCCTCGGAATTTGACAGTGGTTTATCTACTTTAGCCTGTTGTCAGAAGGAGGGATCTAGTCCGTTGGGCAGAGCCAACACGTTTGATCCTGCCTATTGTCAGCCTCCTACGGCAAGGGCCTATACACAAGGTGTTGTGTTCCCCAATGACTCGGACGAGATAAGGATTTTACGGTAAGTACAAAAATCCAAATTTTATTTACAATTGTTTAATTTGTTTGATTACTTTGGAGCCCCTGAAATGAAGTGTTTGCACTTAAAAAATGCTTTAGTTCCTCAAATTTTTATGCAAACATTTTGTTCAACCCACTAAATTAAAGCTGAAAATCCCAACTTCAACTGAATTGTTCAAAATTCGTTGTGGTAATGTACAGAACCAAAATTACAAAAATGTTGTCTCTGTCCAAATATTTATGGACCTAACTGTATGTAACCATATAAAATTCTAGATCCAGTCTGATGGCAATTTTGGGAGCAGAAGTTAAATATTCATTTAGGGCAGAGTCTTGGGCTCTAAGTCTTCATCAGTAGGGGAAACTAAGACTAAAAATGTCCTATCCCCTTCCCTTCATCCACATCTTTTTCTGCCCTTGGTTGAACTTGATGGATATAAGTCTTTTTTCAAACCTGCTAACTATGTATAGTTAAAAGTATAAAAGGCAATAAATCCTCACACGCCGACTTAGTGCTTCTTCTTAATGAGATACATTACTCCTTCTGATCCACATTCAATGTCTATTGCAGCCCACTTTTACCATGTTACTTTTGGCTCTTCAGACACACTCGTGTTTATTCCTATGTGGGTTGTCTGCTTGTGAGTTTTGCCTATCAGCTTTTGCAAGTTGGAGGCAGGGTACTTTATTGATACAAACTGTTCTGCAAACAGCAGATAGCAGAAACAGGAAGTCTGAGTGAAGTTTTAAAACTTTGCAGCTGTCATTGTAGGGATTCGCTGCTGTATTTCACGGTTCTCCTACTTTTTTACATAAGGCAGCAATATTCTCCATCACTGCAGGGACATGCAGAGTAAAGAGTAGGTTGAAGCTGAATGACATGGGAAAGGGGTTTGAGAGCTGCTTGGAGGAATGTGATAAGTGACCATGTAATCATGTATAACTATAAAGTCTTAATGTCCGCTCACTACAAATCCAAGTAATTAAAGTTTTTTGCTGGTGGCTACAAGGAGAGCAGCATCCTAATAAGCAATCTTCAGCATCCGTGTATAATTCCGACGTTAATTCTTGACCTGTCCTTATACGGTTTTAAAATTACATTGTAGAATTCATTAGATCCTTCGAAGCCTGGCACATTTTAAAATTGTTTCCTTTACTAGTTGACGACTTCTCATTTACTTGGAGTTTACAAATCCAGGTGGTTGGCATTTAACTTGGCAAAGATATTTTAAAATGTCTTTGCAGTGTATGCAGTCTCACAGCAATTGTGGGGCTAGAGAGCAAGCTGTCAGTGACAGCTAGGCTCTTCAGAAAAAATGTATCCCTACTCTTATCATTTATTTTTAAGGTTATGGAGAGCCTTGTAGGTTATACTTAGTAACATGAATTTAATTTGCTGGGCAGTGGGTAGCCAGTGGAGGGAAAAGCAGAGAAGAAGTGAGGAGAGGGGTGGATCAGACGGGCAGCAGAGTTGAGGATGGATTGAAAGGGAGCAAGAGTGCTAGATGGGAAGATGGGAGGCCACAGAGAGGGATGCTGCGGTAGTCTAGATAGTTGATGGGGCATGGACTAGTCGTTTTGTATTATTGACGTTAAGAAATGAGTGAATTCGAGAAATGTTTTCCAGATGGAGGCGGAGGTAAGGGCTTGGATCAGTGGTTTGAAGGATATGGAGGAGTCAAAAGTTATCCCAAGTGTAGAGCCATTGACCATGATAGATCAGGTGGGGAAATAGAGTAGGATGGTGGAAAGATGATAAATTCTGTTTTCTCCACATTTAATTTTAGGAGACTGAAGGAGGAGGAGGATATGGACGATAGACACTCTGGGCTCCTTGAGAATTGAGAGTTAACATCTGGGCCGGAGATGTAAAGTTGGGTGTCATCAATCTACAAGTGGTACTGAAAGCTTAGTGATGCTATGAGCTCGCCCAGATCAAGAGTGTAGATAGAAAAGAGTAGGGAATCCAGGACTGACCCAGTGGGACACCAACAGAGAGAGGGCGAGAGGAGGAGATATGACATTGAGCGTCTCTCACGCTCGCACTAAAAAAAATAATAATAACTTTTAGCATCTTTTAGCCATGACAACACTCAAACTATATAAGATGAACTATTGTATAATAATTAGAGATGGGCGAATTGATTCTGACGACATATGCAGAGATGAAACCAATCAGAGACCGGCGGGATTCTGTGATGTCACCGCACTATATAAGTGGGCGCGACGCTCATACCGCTCTCACTGTACTGACTAGGGAAGGTGCTGCCACGGCTGCTTATGATATCTTTTACTAAAGAACTCATTTTTATACAGCGATTTTTGTGGGGTGTCTCAGCTTGTCTCAGAGACTGCTTCTCTTAACGTTCTTTTTCTGATTTTGTGGGGTATTGGATCTGAAGTCCAGTGTGCGTCCAGTGTGCGTCCAGTGCAGCTGCATATACATTTTAATGCTATCTGCTCACAGCACATTGAATATCCAAGGGTGATCTATGCCTGTTCCTGTTATATTCATTTAAAGAAACAGCATTTTTACAATACAAATACCACTTCATTTTTGGCTGCTCAATTATTTTGCGGAATTTACATCCAGGGGTTAATTAAGCGTTGTTCTGCTGCTGTGGTCACTAAAAGAAACCGTCTTTTTCACCGCCAAAAAATAAATTTTTCCTGTAGCATAATTCATAACCGAAGGTTAATTACAAGTTTTTCTCTTGTTGTGTAGCGTAAAATACACGCCATTGTAACACGCTACAAAGCTGGTAGTTTTTGGTTGCTCAATTCTTTTGCGCAATTTACATCCAAGGGTTAACTAAGTATTTTTCTGCAGTTGTACTCAGTAAAAGAAAATTCTGTAGCATAATTAATTAAGCCTGTTTGTGCTTTTATATTCAGTAAAATACACAGTTTTTAAACGGCACATACAAGTCAATTTTTCTGCCCATTTGTGGAGCACAATTTATATCCAAAGGTTACCGAAGCTTCTTAGTGGGTTCATGTGGAGTCAAATACAGGGTGTGTATTTATCATATACAGATATCTTCATCAAACCGTGTCTGTACATTTTAGAACGAACAGTATGTCAGACAGAGAGGTGGCAGGCTCTTCACATGCGAGTGGCAGTGGCACAGACATTCCTGGAGCAGGCCCAGGTCACAGCACAGCAAGGGGACGTCGCAGCAGGGGTCACACGGTGAGGCCACAACTGCCGCTGTCATCTAGCGGCCGGTGTGTTGACCAGCAACCCAAGGGTTCTTGATTGGTTGACTAGGTCATCCATTTCCTCCCAGATGACATCTGACAACCCCAGCCAAGAGTCGGTGGGATCGTCAGACACAAACCTTAGTTGGCATGGCCCGGGAGCGGATCAGCGGCCCTCACCTGTCCTCAACCCGCCTCTGTCCCATCCGGTTCCCTCAGCCAGAGATCTACTATATGGTCTGGGCTCAGCGCCACTATATAGCGAGGATGAACAATTTGAGGAGGGCAGTCAGCAGCTACTTGGCAGTGAAGAAATGGGGCCAAAATCCCCTGCTTCTTGCAGTAGGCGGCAAAGTATAGATATGGAGAGTGGCATGGGAGGTCATGTTGTGAGGGGTCAGCCTCAGCATACTAAGACCGGTGATGAGGACAGCAGTGACGATGAAACACAAATAGATGATGATGTAGCCGACCGCACTTGGGAGCCGGGTGAAGCAAGGGCTTCATCATCGTCAGGAGAAGAGCGGCGCAGCCAGCAAGTGGGTTGTGTGGCCGTGAGTCAGCAGGATAGCAGCAGTGTGAGGTCGGGAGACAAGCGGCCACGGGTAGAAAACCCGCTTCGCAGGTCCAAGAAAGTAGCGGCACAGGGGCTCAGCGAGGCAGCGGCTGTAGTAGTCACTCAGTGCGGAGCGTTGGCAGTAAAATCAGCTACTCGGCGGTGTGGCAGTTCTTTGCTAAGACACCGAAGGAGCCGAATATGGGTATATGTAGAATCTGTGGGCAGAAAGTGAAGCATGGCCAGGGAGCTAACGTTGGCAGCACGGCCCTGCGTCAACACATGCAGCATCACCATCCGGTGGCCTGGGAGAAACATGGCTCAGATGTGGTGGTCCATCCTGCCGCCGCAGCAGCGGCCAGTGGCACGCATGCCATTGCACCCAGGCAAGGTTCCACCACCTCTGCAGAAGGGAGCTGTCTATCTTTGCCATCATCTCCCGGTCCAGATGCTCCTGCTCCTCGCTACTCATGGCGCCAGCAGTCGTTCAGCAAGGCGATTGCAAAGAGACAACAGTATGCGTCCAACCATCCTAAAGTGCAGCAGCTGACCATGCTCCAGTCCAAGTTGTTGGTACTGCAGTCCCTCCCTTTCCAAATGGTGGACTCTGCACCATTCAGAGAACTAATGGCTTGTGCCGAGCCGAGATGGAGAGTTCCAAGCCGTAATTTCTTTTCCAAAAAGGCAGTACCAGCACTTCACAAATATGTAGAACAGAAAGTGGGCCAGTCCTTGAGCTTATCGGTTTGTTCCAAGGTGCACGGCAGCGCGGACGTCTGGAGCTGTAACTACGGTCAGGGCCAGTACATGTCCTTTACGGCCCATTGGGTGAATGTGCTTCCTGCCCAGGCACACCAACAACTTGGACAGGAGACGCCGCTTTCTCCTCCACATTGTCAAACTGCGGCTCCTGCGCCAATGTCCGCCTCCTCCTCCTCCACCACCATCTCAGCCTCCACAAGTACTGCTCCATCATACCACATGTGTAGGGCACAGCAGTGTCACGCAGTTCTACACCTGGCTTGCCTCAGCGAACGAAGT
Source organism: Phyllomedusa bahiana (assembly GCA_025379985.1). Taxonomy (NCBI): domain Eukaryota; kingdom Metazoa; phylum Chordata; class Amphibia; order Anura; family Hylidae; genus Phyllomedusa; species Phyllomedusa bahiana. The sequence continues at coordinate 6,844 of JAODAL010042492.1, read as the reverse complement.
CACACAGGGGAGGAACTGCTCCGCGTCATGCAGCAAGAAATCGATGTGTGGCTTTCTCCGTGCCAACTGCAAATCAGAACCATGGTGACGGACAATGGGAGGAACATGGTGTCCGTGCTGCACCGAGGAGGGATAGTCCATGCGCCCTGCATGGCGCAAGTGTTCAATCTGGTTGTGAAAAGGTTCCTGAAGTCTCCCACCGATCTTCAGAAGATTCTGAACATGGCCAGGAAACTGTGCATGCACTTCATCCATTCTTACAAAGCCATGAACAACCTCCTCGAGTTGCAGCGGCAGAACGGCCTCCCCCAACACACTCTGATATGCGATATTTCCACCCGTTGGAATTCCAGCCTGCACATGTTGGACCGACTGAATGAACAGAGAATAGCCATTAAGGATTTTTTGATGATCCAGGCGGACAGGAGTACTCCCCTGTGTAACTTTGATGTCAGCCAGTGGCAGCTTATGCGTGACACCTGTCATTTGTTGAGGCCATTCGAGGAGGCCACGTTATTTGTCAGTCGCCAGGACTACGGGATGAATAACGTCATTCCACTGCTTCATGTCCTGGAACAGATGCTGAAAAATCTGTCTGGGCAGGGGACTGGAGACGTGGCGACTACATCTCGCGGCCACATGAGTCCGGGTGGGACTGAAATGGAGGAGGAGGACATTGGAGCATAAGCATTGTCTGGTGAAATTAGTGGATTTTCTACCCAGGTGACGAGAGGAGGAGCAGCTGGAGGAGGTAGATGGAGATGAGGAAGACGAGGCATATGACCCGCAAGCACCATGGCAGTATACAGTGGAGATGGAGGCAGGGAGCCCCTCAGAGTCACTTGTGCAGATGGCTGATTTGCCTGGCTAGTTACAGCCGAATAGTCAGCATCCGGCAGAGGGATGACTTCTGGGTCTCCACCCTATTGGACCCTCGCTACCGGTCAAAAATGGGAGCCTTTTTCCCAGCTGCTGAGAGGGAGGACAAACTCAAATACTATAGGGAAATCCTCCGTAGTCAGTTGGCCGCTGCCTATGTGCGGCATCGTCCCTCCTCTGACAGGTCTGACCGGGGGGTTCTTCAGCGCTCACGTACTACTGCCGCAGCTGCTGGGAGAAGGTGGGGGGGGGGGTAGGAGCAGTACCAGCTACATCAGCAGCAACCTAAGTCTGGAGTCACTGATGAGCAGCTTCCTTCACCCGACTAGTGAGGGCGGTCGCCAGCAGCAGCAGGACCTGGAGCAGTCCCTGAACCAACAGGTGGTGGCCTACTTGGACAGCACTCTGCCACCCCAGAAGATCCGCTGGACTACTGGGCAGCCAAACTGGATGTGTGGCCGCAACTTGCCGAGTTTGCAGTGGTGAAGCTGTCCTTCCCGGCCAGTAGTGTGGCATCAAAGCGGGTGTTCAGTGCGGCGGGGGCCATCGTTCCCCCACGGAGAACCCGCTTGTCCACGGGAATTTTGGAACGACTGACCTTGGTCAAGATGAATCAGCGGTGGATCGGCCAGGATTTCCACACACCAAAATGCCTTTAGGCTCAAAACTACATCAGCCATGACGCCTCCCCCAAAAACTGTGAGAAATGAGTCTGGGTTCAAACTACCTGCCTCAACCACTATTCTGATGCCCCCAAACCCGCCTGATGCCAACACATCTGCTGACAATTTCTCCATCTGCCACCAACCATCTTTACCGGGGAAACTGGTATTGCCACCCACCTCCCACTCTGTCTTTGTGCCACTCTATGACCTCATGCTGCTGTTGCTGGTGCCGTGACATCCACACTGTGCCGTTGTGCCACTCTGTGGCCTACTTTTGTTTTTGCCACCTCCAGAATGTCATTGTGCCACTCTCTGACCTCATGCTGCTGCTGCCGTGCCCTCCACAATGTGCTTTTTGTGCCACTCTGTGGCCTACTCCTGTTTTTGCCACCTCCAGAATGTCATTGTGCCACTCTCTGACCTCATTGCTGCTGCTGCTGTGACATCCACACTGTGTCATTGTGCCACTCTGTGGCCTACTCCTGTTTTTGCCACCTCCAGAATGTCATTGTTCCACTCCTGAACCTCATGCTGCTGCTGCCGTGAACCTCCACACTGTGTCATTGTGCCACTCTTGGCCTACTCCAGTTTTTTTGCCACCTCCAGAATGTCATTGTGCCACTGTCTGACCTCATGCTGCTGCCGCCGTCACCTCCACTCTCTGTCACTAATGTTGCCACCTGAGCTCTCAGCTTGTTTTTTTCCAGCTTTCGCTGCCATGACTTTATCAGGCTACATTCCCGCTTGAGTTTTTTGGTCAGTTTTGCCCTCTTAAGTTCCCAGGGAATTTTATAGTGAAGCGATTCTAAGAGCGGCGGCAGTCATGTGCGTGTCATACTAAAACACAAAAATTGTATGAAGACCAAACCAAGCTCCCTCGATATTTAAGCATGGCCCCAACGTTCTACAGCACCCTGCAGGCCTGTGCAGCCTGGAAATAGCTGTTTTTTAACGTGATTCGTCCCGAAGTAATTCGGACCGAATTTAATTTTGTCGGGAAATTCGGCGTAGTGACCGAATCGAAAAATTCTCCCATCTCTAATAATAATCACCTATATTAATAACATTGGTAATAAAAAAGTGATATAATTGCAGAACTTTTCTAGTGTAATTTTTGCTATGAAATAAAATCTGAAATACATTTTTAGAAACATGTGCAGATGTTTTGGTTGTAGAAGGTTTGATTGCATCTGTTGTAATCCTGTGGTTCACAGAGAGTCAGCCACAAAGAGCAGATTATTGGCGTCTGTACAGAGAGAGCATGTACTGAACTAGTGGTCAGCCTAAGGCTATGTTCACACGGGTTAACTGCGGGGCATAATTACGCCTCGAAGTTACGCCGTGTGGCCGGGGGCGGGAGCGGGGGGCCGTCACCTCGCCGGCCCATAGACTATCACTACTAGCGGCACGTATACGCCGCTAGAAAGTGACATGTCAATTATCTCCCCCCTCGGCGTATTCGCCAAGCAGGGAGAGGAGACGTAATCCATAGTTCTCTATGAGAACTGTGGATTACCGTAATGAATGGGCCGTTTTCAGCCCGTAATTTGTGCACGTCGGCGCGTAATTACGGACCGAAATAGGCCCCATTTTAAGCCGTGTGAACATGGCCTAAGGGTCACATAGCACGACTCCCCAGTATAAACAGAATCAAACTGTGTGGATACAGCTGAGCTGAGCAGAAACCAATTACACTGCTAGAAAATTACTGTTGATCTAGCATTATACGTTTGTGTATTGAAGAAGATAAAACCTGGAATGCTTATTTTTTCCAGCTGGCAGAATTTACTGATTGATCTGTCAGTGCTGTGAGGTTTAACACCAATTTACTATTTAATTTCTAGACTGTTCAGTAGTGTTGGACTGGGGTGCATAGAGCCCACCAGTGGAAATTCATTCTGGGGAACCACTTATGGAGCTAACCAGTGGAGTTGATTCTGGTGGCCCACTCTTCAGCTATTATCCTCTGCCTCTTGCTTTTTGCCTCTTTTTCTCTGCCTCTCCCAAGGATGCGTATGCAGTTTAAAAGAAACTCCAAGTCTGCTATGCTCAGGGGCCAACTGGGGTATTGCCAGACTGTTAAGTGGTCGTCACTGTGCAGTTCTGAACTGTAAGGATCGCTCAGATTCACATTAAATACACTGTGGCAAAAGTATCACATATACTGTAAGAAAGTCCAAGCCCTCTTGTGAAACTAATAAATACAATTTTAACCGCTTACCGCAGCCTGTTTTGGCCCTCCTGATTGAGCCCCATTTTTCAAATCTGCCATATGACACTTTATGTGAGAATAACTTTTTGACTTTAAGGCCGTGTTCACACGGCTTATTCCCAATGGATTTGTGCGCCGTATTGAGCGCACAAATCCGGCGTGAATAAGGGGCGGGACGGGGGCGGGGGCGGGGACGGAGCGCGGCGGGGGCGCCGCTCCCAGCCCCATAGACAATGCATTGTTTACGGCGCGTACGCGCCGTAAATAATGTGCATGTCACTTTCTCCCCCCGCGGCGGATTCGCCGAGCGGGGAGGAGCAACGGATTCCACTGTTCTCAATGAGAGCAGTGGATTACTGTAATTGCTGCCGCGGATTGGCGCCGTACTGAAGCGCAAATCCGGCGCGCAGTACGGCGCCAATACGCGGCAGAATAAGCCATGTGAACGAGGCCTTACCTATCCATGTGATTCAGAGATTTTCTCATGACACTTTGTACTTTAAGTTCGTAAGAAATTTGTGTCCATACAATCCTTGTTTATTTGTGAAAAATATCAAACTATCGTAAAAATTATAAAAGCGTTGCCATTTTAAAATTCAAAAAAATGTCTGCATGTAAGACATGGTTATACCACTCAAAATAGTCTACTGTATTTTTTTTTTTTTTTTTTACACAACATGAGTGGGCTCAGAAATGTAGTAGTTTTTTGTTTGTTTTTTGCACACTTTCAGGAAAATTTGCAACATAGATGGACATAGACTGGACATTTTTGGTGTCCAGTTCTGACTTGGCTTTGAGGGACCTGCACGTTACATACCCCCCCCATAAATGACTTGATCTAAGAAACTACACCCCTTAATGTGTTTAAAACAGAGTTTAGGAAGTTTGTTAACCCATTAGGTATTTCACATAAATCAAAAATTTGCATCCATTATTCACTGAAACATGGTAGATGGGACAAAGGAAATGCAACTCAACATAGATTCCTCCAATTCTGCAGTTTTTAGAGATATCCTATATGTGGTCTTAGTGCACTATTTAGCTCAACCACAAGCCTTAGAGTAAGATGGGCACCTACTGGACTTTGTGGTCTCCTCTTCAATACGATTTTCCTTAGGGGACAAAAAGATTTTTTTTTTCCAACAATCAGCAATTTTAGATGAAAATATTTAATTTTCACAAGAAATATTGGAAAAAAAGCACCCCAAAATGTATTACACAATTTCTTCCAAGTTCAGCAATATATGTGGGTGTAATCTACAGTTTGGATGCATGGCACTATTTGGCTTTTAGAACACAGATTGTGGTGGGTGTCATGTCGCTTTTGCAAAGCCCCCAAAGAAACAGAACAAGTAAAACCTTCCAGAAGTCACTCCATTTGTGTTTTTTGCATTTTGGGCGCACAGGTGTTCCATAGTTTTTTGGGGGTTTTTTTAGCATTGGGCCATGAAAAATGAGAGAAAAAAGCACGGTTCTGTCATTGTTTATTGGGTTTAATTTTTACAGCATTTGCCATGTGGTATAAATGACAAAATAACGTTACCATACAGGTTGGTACATTTGAAATTATATAAATTTTCTATAGTTTTATTACTTTTACACATTAGAAATGTGTTTATAAAAATTTACATTTTTATGTCTTCATAGTCTTGATAGCCATAACGTTTTTATTTTTCTGTATACGGAGTCGATTATGGGCTTGTTTTCTGTGTGATGAGTTGACGGTTTTATTGGTAGCATTATGGGGCTTATATGACGCATAACTCTTTATTAATGTTATTGTGAGGTGTTTTCAATAAGATACAGCAATCCCGGTAGTGGTTTTTAATTTTTAAATTTTTTTTATTTTTTTTTTTTACAGTGGTCACCATACGGTTTAAATTACATACTAGCTTTAATCTTTTCTAGGGTTACCATAATTTTTGTTCAGGCCAGTTTAATTGTTTTTTTGTTTTGTAACCCTTTACTGCCGCAGCCAGTTTTGATCCTCGTGAGAGAGCCTCATTTTTTTAATCTCACTTTTTCTGTAAATAACTTTTTGATGCTTTTACCAATCCATGTGATTTAGAGATTACTTTTAGTGACACATTGTGCTTAAGTTAGTAATAAATTTTGATGCATACTAGCCTAGGGGTGTAGTGAGTATGTTGACCCCACAGGTGTATCACAAATTTTTTTCTTTAGTGTTTGGCTGTGTAAATGAAAAATAAAAATTTTTTTACCTATAAAAAAAATTTCAGTTTCACAAGATCAAAGACTTTTAGGAAAGAGCTGAAGAGCTCGCTAGGGCCATCTATTCGATGTAGTAATCCTCAATTCACATGTGACTAAATCTTGCAATATGAAAAGAATTCAAGCTGTGCCATTTTAGATAATCTGCAGACAACTGTTTCCAGGTGTTTGCCCCTTATCAGTGCAGAGTAGAACTTACTGGCTGGCCTGATGAAAGGCAAGTGTGGCTTAGAAGGGATAATGTATATAATTGGGGAGAGGCACCATGTCAGTGTGTTAGATTTGTTCACCTTTTGGCACCTCACTGGGAATTTGCGTAGGACATATGAGCTAGATAACCCCTTCTAAGTCATGCTCACCTTCCAGCTAACCAGTAAGTTATACTCTGTACTTAGAAGGGGCAAACCCCCTGAAACAGCTGTCTGTAGATGAACTTCACTAGTTTGATTTCAGTCCTTTTCACAATACAAGACTTGTAAATTGAGGATTACTAAATCATATAGATGGCACTGGCAAGTTTTTCAAGCTCTTTCCCAAAGCCTTTGTCCTATGTAAATGCCCAATGAGGTGCAAAAAATGCTCACATACCAACACCTTAGTTTTTTCAAGAAATTCTGGAAAAAAGCTCCCTAAAATGTATTGTGCAATTTCTTCCAAGTTCAACAATACCGTATATGTGGGTGTAAACTTCTGTTTGGGTGCAAATGAGGGAACGCTATTTGGCTGTTGGAACGTAGATTCTGGTAAGTGACATGTCGCTTTTGCACAACCCCCAAAGTACCCGAACTGGTTCCAGAATCCACCCCATTTTGGATTCCGTACCCCTCAGGAGAATTATTTAGACAAGTTACATTTT
>JAODAL010042491.1:0-34769 GCA_025379985.1 Phyllomedusa bahiana | reverse complement strand
TTTTTTCATATGTACTTGCCCCTTTGAAAAGTGGAATTGAATAGCTGATAAGACTAACGTTTGTGGGATATTAGAATAAAGGCTTACTACATCCAACGTCAACCAGGTATAATCTTCCATCCACGGAAAATCCTGAAATGTCTGTAAAACCATTTTACTATCTTATAGATAACCCAGAGTGGTCTATACTAATGGTTGTAAATGTTTGTGCACAAAATCACTAAGTCTCGCTGTAAAGCATTAGTACTCGACACTATTGGTCTAAGGCTTGGTAGAAATTGGTTTTTATGTAATTTTAGTACTCCATAAAAGACTGGAGACTGTGCATGTTCATTTTCCAGGAATTTTCTTTGTTTGGTGTCTAGCACTCCTAGATGTACTCCCTCATCCAATAATTTTGCTAATTTCTTTTGGAAAACTATACTTGGATCTGCTCTTAATTTGCTATACGTTTGTGTATCCTCCTACATTTTCCTGCACAATGTCTCATAAAGACTTGTATCCAAAATGACGGTAGAACCTCCCTTATCTGATTTTTTAATTGTGAGGTTTTTATTATCTTTTAATTGTTTGAGAGCTATACATTCTTCTTTTGTCATGTTCTTTTTTCCCATGTGGGGGATGGAGGTGTAATGTTTGCAAAGTTACCCAAAAAAAATTGAAGTTTAACCCCTTAAGGACCCAGCCAGTTTTGGCCTTACTGACACAGCCCTATTTTTGAAATCTGACATGTGTCACTTTATGTGAGAATAACTTTTTTACACTTTTACCTATCCATGTGATTCAGAGATTGTTTTCTCGTGACACATTATACTTTAAGTTAGTAAGAAAATGTTATCCATACAATCCTTGTTTGTTTGTGAAAAATATAAAACTTTAACGAAAATGTTGAAAAATTTGTGATTTTGAAAGTTCCAAAATTTCTGCGTGCAAGACAGATAATTATTCACCCCAAAATAGTTTATAAATAGCACCTACCATATGTCCACTATAGGTTGGCATCATTTTTAAATGTCCTTTTTTATGACATTAGAGGGCTTAGAAATGTAGTAGTAATTTCTCACATTTTCAAGAAAATTTGCAATATAAATTTTTTTTAGGAACCATTCCACTTCTGACGTGGCTTTGAGGGGCCTGTATGTTAGATACCCCCATAAATGATGCCTTCTAAGAAACTAGACCCCTTAAAGTATTTACAACAGTGTTTAGGAAATTTGATAACTCTTTAGGTATTTCACAGAAATGAAAGCAAAGTGGAGGTGAAATTTCAAAATGTCACTATTTTTGCAGATTTTCAATATTTATCCATTATTCTCTGGAATACGGTAAATGTGACAAGGTAAATGCAACTTAATATCATTTCCTCCAGGTCTGCTGTTTTTAGAGATATCCCATATGTGGCCCTAGTGCATTATTTGGCTCAACCATAAGCCCCAGAATAGGAGGAGCACCTACTGGACTCTGGGGTCTCATTTTCAATGCGATTTTATTTAGGCGCCATTTCAGGTTTGAGGACTCCCTAAGGTGCTAAAACTTAATAAACTCCCCTAAATGACCCCATATTGGAAACTACACCCATTAAGGTATATATACAGAGGTGCAGGGAGTATATAGACCCCACAGGTGATTCACAATTTTTTTTTTAGCATTAGGCTGTGAAAATTAAAAAAAAATTGTTTCCAACAATCTGCAATTTTAGCTTAAATGTTTCATATTTACAAGGAATCCTGGAAAAAAGAACCCCAAAACTTTGTTAAGCAATTTGTTCCAAGTTCGGCAATACCTTACAAGTGGGTGTAAACTGCTGTTTGGGCGCATGGCAGGGCGTACAAGGGAGGGAGCGGTATTTGGCTTTTGGAAGGCAGATTTTGGTGGGGCCATGTCGCATTTGCAAAGCCACCAAAGAACCAGAACAGGTGAAATCTTCCAGAAGTTGCCCCATTTTAGATTCAAGACCCCTCATGGATCTCATCTAGGGGTGTATTGTGCATTTCGGGCACACAGGTGTTCCATCATTTTTTTAGCATTGGGCCACGAAAATGGGGGGACGCAGTTCCACCATTGTCTTTTGGGCTTCAATTTCACAGCGTTCTCCGTGCACTGTAAATGATGTGATAACTTTACTATGGGGGTCGGTACAATTGCAATGGTATAAATTTTATATAGTTTTTTATGTTTTATTACTTTTACACAATAGAAATAGGTCTATAAAAAATTGCGTTTTTATGTTGTCCTATTCTGACAGTCATAACTTTTTTATTTTGCTGTGTGCAGAGCTGTATAGGGCCTTGTTTTTTTGCGGGGTGAATTGATGCTTTTATTGGTACCATTATGGGGTGCATATAACACTTTGTTCACTTTTTATTAAGGTTTTTGTGAGGCGTTTTGAACAATATACAGCAATCCTGGTAGAGTTTTTTATTTTTATTTTTTATAGCGGTCACTCTGCGTTAGATACTCAGCAGGTCGATAAAATTACAGCAATACCCAATTTGTATATTTTCTTTAATTTTTTACTGTTTTTATACAATAAAAACATTTTTATTCAAACAGGAAAACACATTTTTGCATCGCCATAGTCTGAGAGCCATAACTTTTTTATTTTTTATGTGTATGGAGCTGTGTACAGGCTTGTTTTTTGCAGGATGTTGATGTTTTTATTGGTATCATTTTTGGGGGGACAAGACTTTTTTATCAGTTTTAAATCCGTTTTTTGGAAGGCAGAGTGAAGAAAATACTGCAATCCTAGTAGTGTTTTTTATTTTTATTTTTAACAGCGCTCACTGTGCAGTATCCGTAATAAGTTAGCTTTACTCTGTGAGTCGATACGATTATGGCGATACCCAATTTTTATTGTTTTTTTATGTTGAGGCACTTAAAAAAAAAAAGTGTTTTTAGTGTGTAAAAGAATATTTATGCATCGCTGTCTTCTGAGAGCCATAACTTTTTATTTTTCCGTATACAGAGCTGTGTTTTTCGGGATGAGCTGATGTTTTAAGTGGTACTACATTGGCGTTTATAGGTGTTTTTTATCGCTTTTATTCCGTTTTATGTGCTTCGGGATTAACAAAAATCTTAATTCTGTGATTGTTTTTTTTTTTTTTTTTTTTTTTTACGGTGTTCACCGTACGGGTAAAATAAAAAGACAGATTTATAGGGCAGGTCGTTAAGCCCGCGGTGATACCAAATATGGGTACTTTATTTATTTTTGATCTTTTTTGGGGCGATTGGCGTTTGTAAAGGGGAAAAGGGCGGTGTACGTGTTTTTTATTTTATTTTTTTGTGTTTGTGTTTTACTTGTTTTTCACTTTTTTTTTACTTTTCCCCATAGGGGATTTGAATGAGAGATCTTCAGATCCCTCATTCAATAGGAATCAGTACATAGCCTGTGGCTGTGTACTGGTTCCTATGACAACTGTCAGTCACGATGCCGGGCCATGCCCACAGGGCACGGCCGGGCATCGTGACGTCACAGACAACCCGGAAGGCATTCTATGCCTTCCGTGCTGTCTGTCAGCACACAGCAGCCGCACGATCGTGCGCTGCTGTCGCCGACAGAGACGCAGGAGGAGCGATCTCCTCCTGCGTCTTCCTTAGTTATTGCGACCCGATGGTCGCGATAATTAAGGGGCTAACCGCCCCCCAACAAACCTCCTCCCCCCCACTCCAACCCTCCCCCTCCGGAGCAATCTCGGGTCGGGGCCGAAGCAGCGGGATGTCAGCTGTAATATACAGCTGACACCTCGCACCGATCGCGCGAACTCTGCTTTAGAGTTTGCGGGATCCTCAGGACGAATGCATACGTCCAGGGGCGTGAACCCCCAAACGACCTGGACGTATGCATACGTCCTAGGTCGTTAAGGGGTTAAAGCAAGTCTCGCAGATAATAAAGAGTATATAATACGTAAATTCATAAACTGTGGTACAGATCATGTATTGCGAGAGTTGCGATAAACTATATGTGGGATTAAGTATAAGAAAATTCAAGACCCGTATTTCAGAACATCTTAGCAGTATTAAGAAAGGAATGGCAACATACTCAGGGGTAGCACGACATTTTGTCGAGGTACATGGAAGTGATATACGTAGTCTTACCTGCTTTGGTATCGAGAGAGTGGAGCGACCGGATAGAGGCGGAGATTGATTACATAAAGTGCGTATGAGAGAGGCATTTTGGATACTACAATTGCAGACACGCATTCCAACAGGTTTGAATTATCGCAGCGATCTGGCGTACATCTATTAAAACTGTTTAATGTATGTTAGTCAGTTATTCTATAGTAAGCTAATATAAGCTATAATTGCATTTTCAGTGGCTTTGTTTTTAATAGTAAGTGTGAGAATCACGAGATAATTTTTATCAATGAATGTCAGTAGAAACGGAGGTGACGTAGATTGTGACGTGGAAGTTATTTTCCTATATAAACTGACACCCCTGTGTAAACTGACATGCTGTGAACAAGGGCTCAGTATCTAGCCCGAAACACGTTAGCTGTTTCCACTGTATGCAACAACGCTATTTTATCCTTTTGCACGGAGTATTTTTCAATAAAGGATCGGCTTTTAAACCTATCAAGCAAGCGATTTTCTTGTACTTTTCCTGCTATAAGTGCCTATACCTACCTATGGGGGGACATATAAGTGCCTGTGCCTGCCTATGGGGGGACATATAAGTGCCTGTGCCTGCCTATGGGGGGACATATAAGTGCCTGTGACTGCCTATGGGGGGGACATATAAGTGCTTGTGCCTGCCTATGGGGGACATTTCAGTGCCTATGCCTGCCTAAGGGGGACATATACCTGCCTATAACTGCCTATGGGGGACATTTAAGTGCCTATGCCTACCTGTGGGGGACATTTAAGTGCCTATGCCTGCCTATGGGGGACATTTAAGTGCCTATGCCTGCCTATGGGGGACATTTAAGTGCCTATTCCTGCCTATAGGGGACATTTAAGTGCCTATGCCTGCCTATTGGGGACATTTAAGTGCCTATGCCTGCCTATGGGGGACATTTAAGTGCCTATGCCTGCCTATGGGGGACATTTAAGTGCCTACACCTGCCTATGGGGGGACATATAAGTGTCTATGCCTGCCTATGGGGGACATATAAGTGCCTATGCCTGCCTATGGGGGACATATAAGTGCCTATGCCTGCCTATGGGGGACATATAAGTGCCTGTGCCTACCTATGGGGACATTTAAGTGCCTACACCTGCCTATGGGGGGATATGTAAGTGCCTATGCCTGCCTATGAGGGACATTAAACTGCCTATTGGGGGCCCTATACCTGCCTATGGGGGGACATATACCTGCCTATAACTGCCTATGAGGGCATTAAACTGCCTATAACTGCCTATGTAATTTTATTGGTATCCATTTTTATTTTTGAAATTTACCAGTAGCCACTGCATTTTCCACCCTAGGCTTATACTCTAATAAGTTTTCCCAGTTTTTTGTGGCAAAAGTAAGTGGCTCGGCTTATATTTGGGTCGGCTTATACTTGAGTATATACAGTAGATTTCTTTCTATAGGACATTTCGTAACAGTGTCTTATGCAATAGCTGTACCTTCAAAACTGCAAAATGAACTTTTAAGCATTCAATACATTTTTCATCAAGCAACCACTATTTGAAATAGATTTCTTTCTATGGGAGATATGGTAATGGTGTTTTCTGCAATAGCTGTAACCCCAAAACTGCAAAAATGAACTTTTTTCAGAATAAATATCGGAAAGATGCAGCCAGAAATACAAAACTCCCTAACTATTGCTGTCTATGATTCCCTAAGTTTTCTGTACATCCCCTAACTAATCTAAATAGCAGCTTTTCCTGTCTAAAATCACTGAGAAATCATATGCCTGCATGCATGCAAGCAAGCAGACAGAGAGCAGTCCGTTCAGTACAGAGAGTGAACTTGAAATGGCATTCAGAAGGGAATACAGTGAAATACATATAACAGGGTCATGTGATTTTAGCAGCCAATGAGATCCATACACCCTCAGCGATGACATTTTGATATTCCTCTGTGCTCTGCACTGATTGGATGGCTGCCAAAAGTGCAGGAAGCAGCTTAAAATGAAAAAAAAAAATGATGTGTCGGACGTGCATGTTGAACGCAAATTTTACTCGAACGAACTGTAAGCTTGTTTCGGTTCGCGTTCTAAAAAAATCGAGAAGTTCGACTTGAACTTAACTTTTCTCGAACCGTTCGATCAACACAATTCCTGGTGAGTTGGGTACTGGGGTATTAGTGAAAGTAATAGTGAGGGTTATGCCTTGGGGTGACGGAAAATACAGTTGACACCAAGCTCCCTTGGACAGCCATCTGTCTCAGAATAGAATGGTAAAAAAAAGAACAAACACACACAGAATAACAAAAAAACAACACTGTTTATTTAAATAAACACTCTCCAACAACCGTGTCTGTCCATTTTATTAAAGAAATGGATCAAATGCTGATCCGACGTAGTCCAAGTGGGCTATCTGTAACAATACACTAATTACTAACTATCATTGGACTAATAGCTATCTAAAGGAAATGGGCAGCTACAGGTCATCAACAGGAGGCTTAAGCACGGAAAATACCTAAGGCAGCATGAATTTTAAATACGGCCCTGCATACAGCATTCATTGAGCGTTGTATATACAGTTGTAAAACAGATGGGCTATGTGACTCTTTGCCTTCAGCAACCACAAAACTTATGCTGTTAGATAGGTATCCCCCCTTGAATTTGGTTTCTAGCTAGGTAGTCTGTCCATTCTGTAGTAAGAACCCAGTACATAATTAGGTAGTGCCAACTATAAGCAAGGTCCCAGCAGGGCAGATAGGCAAGGCCCCAGATAGGTATATAGAAAAGATTCCATGTAAAGTGTCAAGGTCCAAGGTAGGTAGGTAGGTAGGTAGGTAGGCAATGGCCAATATAGGTTGGCAATACCCAATGTAAGTAGGTGAGTAGGCAGTGCCCAGGTACCTAGGCAGGTAGGCCTCCAGTTAGCTAGTCAGGCAAGGCTCTAGGTAGTTAGGACAGCAGATAAGGCCCCAGGTAAGTAGGCAGGGACCCAGGTAGGTAGGTAAGGCTCTAGGCAGATAGTTAAGTAGACAAGGCCCCAGGTAGTGAGGTTGTCCCCAGGCAGGAAATTTGGTAGTGCCCAGGCAGGAAAATATGTAGGGCACTGGATTCCCGGGACATATCTCCAAACATCCTGGGAAAGCAGTACTGGGTGTTACGTGGTATGCTGCGCTGTCAAGCTGCGTCCCATTGAAGGGGCGGGCCCTGTAGTAGCTGCTATAGTGGCTACGGCGGTTGTTCTGCCCCTGGTGCTGGAACACAGCTCAGGGCAATACACCCCTGATTGAAAGCATGAAACACTGGGTGTACTAAACTGGAAATGGGGGGTTAAATATCTGCTGGTTGTCTAACTGTCTTGGGCCTGTAAAAAATATGTTGATCCAAGAGACCTGAATGGGGGTTTACCCATCTCTACACATTTATAACTAGAGATGGCGAATTATTTCTAACGAAGTGGAATTCCGTTTTTTAGAATTTCGTGAAAACTTCGGTTCGGAACGAAGTCGAACTTTGGGGCGTACTTCGGCGTGAACGAAAGCCCGACGGAGGCGAGAGTGTGCTTTGAGATTGTAATTGCTGCGAAGCAAACATGGACGCTAATGGGGCAAAGACACTCTGGGAGAAAGAAGGCATAGCCCTGCTTGACATGTGCAGAGATGAAGCAATCAGAGACCGGCGGGATTCTGTGACGTCACCGCACTATCTAAGACCGGGGGAGCCGGTCCACTGGCCAAGACGATTCCGACATGCGGGCCGCGCCCGCAGGGAGCTCACACTCCTCTCAATGTATGATAGGGAGGTGCCTGACTGCGGGTGATAGCGCTTTCTGAAGAAACTTGATTTTTTACACAGCGATTTTTGTGGGGTTGTTCTCAAGTTGTCTCAGAGACTGTTCTCTGAATGTTCTATTTCTGATTTTTGGGGTTTGGATCTGAAATCCAGTGTGCGTCCACTGCAGCATGCATATACATTCAATATCACAAGTGGGATCTAAGCCTAGTTCCTGTTGTTATTCATTTAAGATAAGCGTTTTTACAATACAAATACCACTTCATTTTTGGCCTGCTGAAATTCTATTGCGCAATTTACATCCAGGGGTTATATAAGCGTTCTTCCTTTGCTGCCCCCCCCCCCCCCCCCCCCCGTCCCGAGCCTGACCCCACTATACACCCGTCCCTTTCTTCAACCCCCCGTCAAATCTATATATATATTTTAGGTCTCCCCCCCCCCCCACAATTCCCCACGCACGGCTAATCTACAATGCCCCCTAACCCTCCTTGTCACCCCCCCGCGTGTGGCGTAGGAGAAAACTCGCAATTGTAAACGCTAAAAGCTACCTAGTTTGATGCGGGATCCATTCTTATGGCGCAATTTACATCCAGGGGTTAATTAAGCGTGTTTTGCTGGTGTGCTGACTAAAATAAACCGTCTTTTTAATCGCCAAAATATTTATATTTTTTTGTAGCCTAATTCAAAAGCAAAGGCTAATTACAAAGTGTATCTCCTTGTTGTGTGGCGTAGAAAACAAGCACCACCCCAATTGTAACAGCTACAAAGTACTAGTTTGTGCTGCTCAATTCTTTGGCGCAATTTACATTTTTTTCCCCTGGGTTATTATAGCGTTTGTCTTTGATGGTGTGCTGACAAAAATAACGTCTTTTTCAACGCCAAATATATATATATTTTTTGGTAGCTAATTCACAAGCAAAGGTATTACCAACTGTATCTCTTGTTGTGTGGGTAGAAAACAACGACAATTGTACACACGCTACAAAGCTACCTAGTTTGTGCGGGCTCAATTCTTTGGCGCAATTTACTATCAAGGGTTGTTAATTAAGCGTTGTTTTGCTGGTGTGCTGACAAAATAAAACCACTTGCTTTTTCAAGCCAAATATATATATATTTTTTTGGTAGCCTATTCACAGCAAAGGCTAATTAACACACTGTTATCTCTTGTTGTGTGGGTATAGAAAAACACAGCAATTGTAACCACGCTACAAAGCTACTAGTTGTGCGGCTCATTTCTTTGGCGCAATTTACATCCAGGGGTTAATTAGAAGCGCTGTTTGTTGTTGGTCTGGGTGTGTGTTGTATGTGCTGATATATATGAGTAGAATATACTCAGCGCTTTCGCGCTACTCGCCAGAAGTGTTATATCGGGCTTGTTTTCTTTGTAGGTCAGTGTGTGCTATCATTCAGCTATCTGCGCGCAAAGGCTAATTAGAGGATCGCGGCATCGCTTGTCGTGTGGGCTGCTTGGGAGCTAGATATGGTGCTCAGCAGAATGGTGTAAGAGTGTGTACTGCACTAGTCAATCGACGTGATACTTGGTGTTGTCTACGCGGTCACATTGCGCGACTGGTCGGCCACAGTCTCGTTACATCCAGGAGGTTACAGAGCGCGAGCTGCTTTGTGGCTGAGTAGTGTGCTGACAATAAAATCATCCTAGGACGACGCCGGATTGTGTTTCACTCCTGGCAAATGTCTATATGTGTTGATTATGTTGTTGGTAGCTGCATTTAAGAAATGTGTCTTAACAAGCAAGGCAGTGTAATCTAGACGACTGAGTGAGTCTCTGTGTCGTGTACAGATCTTGCCTTCAGTATCTGGTACCTCTATAGAATGTGTCGACGCAGCTTTACGATGAGAACACTGTGCAATGTGTTAGATCTATCGCGTCGCTACGCATAAGTTACTAGTAGAGTGATGTGTTCTCCTGTCACAGTGAATCGTTTGAGACGCTGGCATCATATGATTGTATACTTCCCAGGGGCTGTCTTACGTTATGCGATGTTTGCTGGTCTGTGACAAAAATAACGTTCTTTTTGTGCAACGCCACGCAATAATATGTGTGTGATTGTTGTTTTGTGTCTTTGGCTAGCTGCCTGTAATTGTCACTGCAAAGGCTTTAATTACAACTATATCTTGTAGTGTGCGCTGTGCGCGTTAGAAGAATAGAGCTAAGTCGTCACATTGTGTAACTCGCTTACGCACCCTAAGTTGGAGTAACATGCGACGTCTTAGATTTGCAGCTGCATGTCGGTGTCAATTCTTTTGGCGCAATCTTACATCCGACTGGGGTTAATTAAGCGTTTGTCCTTGTCCTTATTGTCTGGTGTGCTGCTGAACGCAGAGAAGTAATAAATCCGTGTCGCTCTAGTTCTGTGCATCGCGCACTCCAGTAAGGAGTATAAGATATTTTTATATGTTCTGTGTGTAGGCTGGCCTCTCATGTCACAGAGTAGCACGTGGGTGTACATATATAGTGTACTATCTCTATCGCTGTGTGTCTGCTCGTATGAGAACTCACGCAATTGTAACACGCTGAGACATAGAGACAGCTACTAGTTTGTATGCGGTGTCTCAATTCTGTGTGGCGCAATTTACATCCTAGGGTGATTTGAACTTCAGAAGCGCTTGTCCGTCGCTGTGTCGCGTGGGTGGCGTGATCTAAGAGAAATATGTAACACGTCTGATTGCGCATGTCGCTAGATCGGCGAAACTCTATATAGAGTATATAGTTGGTTTGGGTGCCGTAGCGCTAATTGCATCCAATGCACTAACTGGCTTTATTGACTGAAAGCTTGTTATTTCTTGTGTCCGCGTCGTGGCGTGTCTAGAAAACACCGCCACTCTTGTACATCACACGACGCAATAATAGAGAGAAGAAAGGTGATGAGGTCGTGCTAGCAGGCCTGACAACGCTGTTTTGGCGCGGGTTCTCTCATTCAGGGGATGAGCCTATAATGCTGTTGGTGCTTTGCTGGCTAGTGCTAGCCCTGCTCTGAGCACTGATCAATGAAGATCCGATCAGCTGGTTTCATACTGCACACAAAATCTCATTGCTCGCACTCACTGTGATATTGTGCTTGTGTGTTGGTAGCATCCATACTTTCACAGAGAGACATGGTCGCATTGAAGGCTGCTCATTCTAAATCTATGTAGTCATCTCTGCGTGCTGTGCAGTGGCGTATAGAAGATCTATCGCTAAATTGTTGAGTACTACTGCGACATACATCAAGATATGACGTTTGTAGCGGCTCAATTCTTTGGCGCAATTTAACATTCCAGGGGTTAATTAAGCGTTGTTTCTGCTGGTGATGCTGACACAAATAAAAACCGTCTTTTTCAACGGCCAAATATACCACATTTAATTTAGGAAGCCTAATTCACAGCAAAGGTCTAAATTACAAACTGTAACCTCTTGTTGTTTGGCGTAAGTAGAATACGTATCCTCCCAATACCCCCTCTCCCCACTCACCACTAAATATCTTCACCCAGACCAAATTAATAAAATAAAACTCTCTCCAAACCCACCTTTTAACCAACCTCCTAATAAAAATCATTTCATATATCCCCACCACACCCCTACAAAAAACCCTCCCCCACACAAAAAAAAAAAAATTACTCCACCAACCCCCTCCCCGTCACCAACCCCCCATACACACAATAAATATATCTACTCCCCCCCTCCCAATACCCCCTCCCCCTTCAACCACTCTCAATATTAATCACCAACACAATCCTCCCAACCCACCCTTTATACCAACCTCTAATATAACCTGTTACACATAGACAACTAGATAAAGACCACAACAATATAGACCAACCAGAAAGATAGATATACTCCCTTAAACACAACCCAACCCCTCCCCCCTCTCTGTCACTGCTCCGATACCACCCTACACTCACATACATCAAGTGTGTAACCCCCCACCCCTCCCACCCAAACCACAACCCACCCCCCCCCCTCCCCCCCACCCAACTCCCCCATCCCCAATCCCCCCCCCCCCCCTCCCACACCCACTCCCCCACTCCACCCCCCTCCCCCACCCCTCACCCCCCCCACCCCCCCCAACCCCCCACCCCCCACCTCCCCCCCCCCTCCACTCATTACTTACATCACTCCCCCCCCCCCCCCCCCCCCCCACCACACTCACCCCCCATCCCCCCCCCAACCCCCCCCCCCCCCCCCCCCCCCCCCCCCCCCCCCCCCCCCCCCCCCCCCCCATCCCCCCCCCACCACCACCACAACCACCTCACCCCCACCATCATCTCAATACTATACCTATAACACCCACCCACCCCCCCCCCCCCACCCCTACCCTCATACTCACCCCCCCACCCCACCCTCCCCATCCCACCCCCACCCCCCCATCCCCCTCCCCACTCTCACCCCCCCCCCCCCCCCCCCACCCTCCCCCCCATCCCCTACCACACCACCTCCCTCTCACTCCCCCCCCCACATCCTCCTCCCCCCCTCTCTCTCCCCTCCCACTCCCCTCCCACACGCTCGCCTCACCACTCACCCACACCCCCACTATATTTCCTCCCTAAACCCCATACTCAATCACACACACCCCCACATATCCCCCCCCCCCTCCCACCCCCCTCACATCCCCCCCTCCCTCCCCTCACCCCCCTCCCCCTCTCCAGCCCCAACCCCCCCCCCCCCCCCACCTCCACTCCCCCCCCGCCCGCCCCCCGCCCTCCGCCCCTCCCCGCCCTCCCCCCCCTCCCCCCCCCCAACCTCCCCACCCCCCCCCCCCCCCCACCCCCATCTCCCCTCTCGCCCACGTTTGTCCAACAACGAGACTATTCTCAATATAAAATATTCAAACCAGAACACAAACGCAGACTAAATATAACATGTCCTATGATGATCTATGCTCTACTACACAAATTGCTGTCTAGTGAACTCAGACTCACATTGCAAGTAATTGAACTAGTGAACACAAACACACGCTCACCAAGTGAAACTGCTTACATTTCACTCTATAATCAACGATCATCCCCTCAAACTTATTATGCTCTGAATGTGAGATCAAGTACCCTAACGCAAGTATGCTTAGACTTATTAACACAAGTATGTCAAGTGAAACAGAGGCGACATTACAGAATAGTTGTTCTCAACATCAAAAGAGCCATCTAGATGCAATGTCACTCCCCTGACAACACACTCATGTCAATTTACAATTGTTCTGTGTACTAAGAAACTCACGCTAATTCATCATCACTACTAGTATCCTAGAATCTTAATCTATAGTTACAGCGCAGTCAGCATTGTGTATATACTGTCATCATGTCTCTACTATATGCTTTCTCCAGACATTATGAACATATAAACTTTCCCTTTCTCATCACATCTCATAGACTCAACAATGAGCCAGCTGCCACATCATTCACGTCTATATTTTTAACTATAAACTATATGAAATCAGTGATCACCATCAACATGCACATCATGCATATTGTTACACAGCTTGCCCTCATATATATAATCACATCATATAACCGCTACTTTAAACAATACTGATCTGTCAATAGACCAGAGAGATCAATCACTCACACCTCGCACCATAGTCAATACGACTCTATACTATGTGTGCCACTCCCCCCCATCCACATCTACTATTGTCTACCACAACACTCCATCCGCCCAGCCCATAATGTGTCAATTGTCACACATGTCAACGCGTGCCGTTCTGCTGTAGAACCTCGTTCCTCCTCCATACACACCATGACCACACCCGCATCTCGATCTGCACTATGTATCTACAATCTCATACATCCACCTACCTCGATTCCTACACCAAATCACTATGAGTTCCTCGCTGTTATCCTGTTTCCCGCTCCCATCATCATACCACAATCACCTCTTAGTCATCACACACACCCATACCACCCATTCATCATACTGTCCCTGAACAAGATCCAGTTACCGTATTTTCTCTAGCCTGCATGACATACATTCTATTGCTGCTGTGCCTCTGTGTGTGCCATTTCTACTCACACGTGATCTAACCCCACTACAATGTAGCTACGTCATTCTCCACTACAACATGACACTATACAATGTAGACTATAGTTCAAGTTATCAACAGTTCAGATACCATAAATAGTTTCGTATACAACCCCCCGTATATGACATATGTACCGATCTCTAAGTCACCTACCCCCTGATATATACCTGCTTGACCCGACTCTTGTATAGTATAAGTGCCACCCACTATGCTATAACTACATCCATCAGATCAGTACAGATTTACACACTACTACGACTCTCCATCTGAGCTCCCCTCCCCTCATGTTCTCTTCACCCTGTCTCACACTCTTCATCGCTAGACCTCATCACTACCTTAATGTAACATCATGTATCGTGCTTACACCTTCAGATCATCATATACTCTCGCACCTTAATACTTACTCTCCCTCCAGAAGTTTCTCATACTATTGTCTCCTATCCCCTGTGCCTACCTCCCTCCTCATCTGTATGACACTGTCATAATAGAGCACATACCTACCTCCATTCGTTGACTCACGGTCCTATCCCCTTCACCCTATTCCACCTCTGTATATCGTGTGTATCACACACCACACCACTCAGTGTCCGTCTCGTCTACACCCGCCACTTCCCATACTCTATGTCCCCCACTGTTTCATCACACACCAATACCACCCCATCACAACATCAACTACCGTCTGCCTATAACACACCACCCCACGCCCCCCCCCCCCCCCCCCCCTAGATATTCTGCCTGCTCCCGTGTCCACTATCCCCACTACCCCCAGCCCACCTATTTTGAGTCCATCCACACACCATGTACTTTCCTCATCATACTCACATGTGTACACACTAGATCCACGGATACTATAACTCACCTGACCAAATCTCACCACACTCACTCTAGTTCTGATCTTCCTCGCTCACCTGTCCTAGACCTCACTCGTGTACTCCCCTAATAGTCCCTGTATCACCTAGTGTGCTCCCCTAGTCATATTCGATGCCAATAGAGTGATGTGATCCATAACCGATTCACACACTTCCACCTCGCCTATCACTGAGTGATCATGCACGTCCCTTCACCCCTCTGACTACACAGTATCCAGTCACATCGTAACACCATGTGCGAACGTATCCAATATCATGTTCACAGTCATCATCAGTACTGTGTACACATAGTTATAATACACACTAGACATCACAGATCACCTATCATTATGCAGTGTCAGCACTGCCATGCTCGTACAACTCAAATCATCCAGATCAATTTCTCATGCAGACTCAGTGACATCGTTCGTGCACGAACACTGACTAGAGATACTGTTATTACACATTGTACATAACAGTAGACAGCGTGTGTTGCCACGCTCAACTCCCATCGTCATGTCCACATCACCTTCACACTATCTTGCTTACTCACCTGCGCCGCTCTGCAAGTGCTCATGTCTAATCTCTCAGACGTATAGACCATAGTGTACTAGTGATCGTCTCTCCAGCTCACGCCTTTCCGCTGTGAACCAGTGCTTCCAATCATCACTGCGAGACATGTCTACTGTGCACCTTATCTTGCACTGACTCCAATGTTGTTGTTGCTCACTACGTGTCAATGACGTCCATCATCACATAATGATCACGAGATAGTTTAACACTACACCATGCCACACGTCTAGCTAGCGCATATATATCCTAATGTTCTCACCCCCATCACATTATCACACTCTATCATTTAATGCAGATCTACGTCCAGATTACCAATCATGCATGAATACATCGAAATGTAAGCTAACACTTCCACCATGTGCCCCCATATCATTCTACCAACAGTAGAAACAGTGTTCCTCACTATCGTTTAAAACAAATTCATAGACCACGTGTAAATAGTCGCACACCTATGATCCTATATCACTATCAATCACTATCTTGTGAAATATATATAATTATGATAACTCCTCTATCGACTCATGCCATCTCTTGTACTTGACATGATGTCTGTCGCATACAACACGTTACAGCTTCCATAACCCATTGCCAAACCTGTTAACACTCATGAAATTTATATAGTCTATGTGTCTGTCTATCATAGCCTCATCACGCACATCCATCCACATAGCCACAGTATCTGCAACTATACATAATCCTATGACCAGTCTTCTGTGTCATATCTTTGTGTCTATCCAATCTATCCCTATACTCCTCTTCCCTACCCTTGTGTGACAACCTACCTCACAAACTCACCCCTCCCCACACACACCCATCAGATACCTCCATCACAGTCTTCACTCACTAGCTTCCAATATCCCCCCCTCACACCCCCCCCCCCCACCCCATATACTTTCCCTCTTATACCCTCCTAACTCACCTCTATGTACACAATCCCCCCACTTGACAATCACCCCCTCCCCCCCCCGTACACCCTCGTCATCCCTGATAGCTCCCATCCATCCTACCCCTGATCAACCACCTCATCCCCATACCTCCCCACCTTCCGCACTAGATAGTATCTGCCCAGATCCCCTCAGCACTGAAGACCTGGTGATTCCACCCCCTCTCACGCCCCGATCTTGCCACACCTAGATGCTGATAAAAATGCACACTCGCAAATTAACAGTGAGTGTGTGTGTGAGTGTATCAGACTAAAACAAAGTCCCCGACTAGTTACTCTCATCCACCTCTTATTTGTGTGTTTCTCACACTCGTCTGTCTCCACGTCCTGTCTCCCATGTCTCCGAAGCATATCATTACCATATCTCACATGGATGCTCTTCATATGAGATAACCACCCGTGTGTTTATACCTAGCACATCCGTAGACATGTGCCCTCCCGCAGATACTATACCTATCACCTCTAGTTATGTATGTGTACCCTACCTAGACACTGTCGAGACCAGCTCACACATGTATCTCCCAAGACCTGACATACTCGTCACAACTAATCACTGTGACGTGTACCCGACTCCCTTGTTGTACCCCCCCCCCCCACCCTTCATCTAGCTCTCGATGTCATAATGTACTACCCCATCCAAACTCCTCGCTGTCCTCGATCTCTTCCACATTGTTCCTGTAACACCCAACACCTCTGATGAGTGTTGTCCAAAATCTTCATGTAATCAGATCCCACAATGTGTCAATTGTAATCTCTAATCTTCCCTCGCAACAACCCTGTCACAATGCACATAAATATTTGTCTCACCCCAACACCTCTCGCCATCCTAGTTACACATTGAGCCAACATGTGCCTATCACCAGTCGCCCCATCTCCACTCTCACGCACAGTAAAAAGTGTCCATCACCATTCCTACATCCCTTAGTGTCTACACACTGTGTCATTTAGACCCTCTTACTCTGTGTACCTCTATCCGCAATATGTATTCTTGTGTGCCACCTTCAAATGTGTCAGTCGCCACTGACATGCTCCCTTACAATGTGTTAAAATAATGTGGCTCCACACCACTGTGCGCAAGCGCACCAAATGTTCCCTTTACACAAGATGGTGTAACGCGCTGTCGCCGTCAATTATGTCGAACTTTCAAATACTAACTCTTCAAGTGTCCACTCATCATGTCAACACTCATACCAGCTCCACTGCCCAAATGCCAACTCCCGCATCGTACCACATAAGACATAGCACAACCCCCCTGGCGAGTCACCTTCGCCCCTCCGACTCCCGCGTGTGACTGCTCTGATGTGCACGCGCTCCTCCAATGACCAAATCCTATTGTGCTCGTGAACTCATGTAGATGACAACTTGTGTGCTCCCCCCAGAATGTCTCACCTAATGACTCTGTATCGTGTTCTATAGCCTGCTCGCGTACGTGCTCACCTAGTGAGCTCCCAAAGCGTCCAGTCCTCTGTACCACTACATATACTATTGTTTATACTCTAAACCTTAGCCGCATAAACTCACCCCCACCGCGTCCTACAATACTATTTGATGTTCGTGTTTGCTATCAAAATTATATAGTGCTACCACATCCACTGCGCTAAGCGTAAGTAATCAGATCAAAATAATTCTATCAATATGTACTATCACTATACCTGTGCATGTGTACACATTACATCCCAAAAGTCCACAACCTACGTCCTCTACGCGCACACTCTCGTGATCAGACCACCATACACTCCCTTGTATATCTGTTCTATAGTATCAAATTATTCATTCTATGTGTCGTCACACTTATCAAAATGTGTGTACACTCTCTATAGTGCATAAGAGTCACAACACCGAATATATTGCAATCAAATCTCATCTCTCCTTTTCATCTCCCATTGGTATCATTCGTACAGAAACTTGTGATCAATGTCATCTCAGTGCATAAGTTTATCCCAATACTCTAAGTGTTATGTCCGTTCACTCTCACTCCACTTGTTGTACAGTGCACCACTCTCGTGACTATCCTACCTCGATCACAACCCATGTGTCTAGTCCTAATTGCTCATGTGTCTAAGTTTTACTACATCTTTAGTATGTGTGTATGCTGATCTAGTGACCCTACACATGAATCACTATTATTATGACGTTGTACCTCTTCCCTCCATGTTACTAATGAACACTTGAGTGTTAATCATGCGCTCGCTGTTACTCTCTTAAGGCTTTGTTCATATGTCTCACCTGCCAGTCACACTTAAACTTGTTTCTGAGTCATGTATGTTCCTGACCTTTGCCCACACCGTGTTTCGTCAGTTTCACTTCATGCCGCATGTCTACTGTGTTTCATTAACCTCCCACGATGTCCCAGTCATGCTTTCCTCAAAGCCCAGTTGTCCAAGAAAAAGTAAGAGCTCGTCGTTGTATTTTAACGATCGACTCTAGTTGTCTATAATTCCATCAACCTTAGTTCGTACGCAACTTAGACTTCAAAGACACCAAAGTATGTCTAGGTAGATTGTCCTACACTTAAATGGAGCGATCTGCGTATGCCTTGTGTTCAAATATTCCCCCCCCCGCACACCTGATTACTTGTTGATATAGTGAAGGTGCACAAAGCTCCACTATGTGACGTATAAGCAAGTGCATTTACACAGAGTGCAAGAATGCTATTCTGTTGCTGAGATGTCGCTGAAACGCTGTGCCACGCCCTGATATTCCCTCTCGAGATTAACTCGCTCTATAGAGCATATGAGATGAAGTAAACGATGGGACCTTATATGTGTGTGCCTGAACTAGTCTATACCTCCTAGCTGAGTCACTGCTATACTACTCCATAGATTGTACTGGAGTTAGTTTGTTCATCTGGTGACTTGTCGCGATGTAGTCTGGGCTAGTCTCTCAAGTGATAGAGCTGGTGGGGCGCTTTTGAGTCGACATTACATGACTTGCCTAGAATGATATTTGGCTCAGTGGCTGATACAGAGCTGTACCAGCGCTAGCGCTAACTACCGTGCCAGGTGAGTCTGTGGCAGTTTGCAAGAGTGATGCGGGTGTTCAGTGCGGCGGGGGCATCTGGTTAACCGACATATGCGTGCTGGAACCCAGCACGCTCGGCACAAAAACGCGGCTCTCTCATGTTTCGGAATGCCTAAGACGGAAAAACCGAACACTGAGTGGGCGCGCACACTCGCGCTCAGGATGCAACTCCACAGGCGTGGAGTCAGGCCGTACGGATTTCCTATACACACTTCTGGACAGACTTTGAGCGGTAGTCGACGGACGAGGAGTATATCTACTCTAGAGAGGTAGACTAACATAGAGAGCTGTCTCGAGCTCGCCCATAGATCACTCATTCCTTGAGATGAGGAACCAGCCTCCACTCACACGTCTGCAGTGGCATAGAATGTGCTCTGCTCTGACCTGGTGTAGACATCCAATGTCTAGATTACCTGAACCTGTCTACTGCTTCTTGCATCGCAAGAGGCGACTGGGTTTATGTCGCACACACGCCCACCCCGCACCTCGCAGATTCCCATCGTCGTGAGATTGGATTGACGAGGCCACTCCTATGTGCTCATGACTTGCTTGCTGCTGTTGCTGTTGCGTCGTCCGCAACTGACATGCGCGGCACACTGTGTACGCATGTGTGGCCAGCCTCTGCGACCTTGCAGCCGCCGGCGTTTCGTTTTTGGCTTACGCGCGCTGTTTCTCGCACTCTCACTACCTGTACTCAGAACTGTATACATTGTGCACTGCTGTCACCGTGGCTCACTCGCTTCATGCTGTTCGCGTGCCCTTTCTGGTTGGACTGCATCCTGCGCAGCTGCCGCCCACCGCGCTATGTTTTGGGTTGCCACTGCCCTGTTGCGACCTCATGCTCTGGCTGCCGCCGCGAGCCCCTAGCCGCGTGCTCCTGTCTCCGTCACTTTGCTCTCTAGTAATTTAGATAGTAAGCACACGTGGCGGCACTAATGTGGGTCCTAATGTTGGGTAAAATTTGTCACGTAGGTAGTGCTTTGCCGGACCCCTGTCTGTAGGTGTATGGCTGTTATCTTCGGATTGTTGACCAGTCGCCTTGTGCAGTGCTCTCTACTAGATGTGGTGGTCGCGCGCGCGATGCAGCGTCTACTGAGAGGAAGATTCGAGTGCGCCTTATACTACCAGATAGAGTGTAGTGTGATCTGCTGTGACACTGATCTCTTGACTAGCCTGCATGCTGCTGCTGTACGGCGCAGCACCTTTGGCACGACCGGTTGTGTCTACACTCACTGAACTCGTGCCGCTAGCTCCTGTAGTGCGCTTTGCGTCGCCGCCTGCCCTGCTCCCGTTCTACCAGTGACTTGTGTGTCCTACATAATGAGCTCGCCACAGGTCCGGTGCCCCTATTGTCGTGGCTGCACCAGATCGACGTGAGCTCGGTCCTGGTGACACCTGGCACCCCACTGCCCCCAAACACGCGAGGCGCGTCTCGGTGCCTGAGCATCGCGTTCTGCTCTTGTAATCGTCGTGCTGCGTGTTTGCCCCTTCGCGTACGCGCCAGCTGACCGTCGAACGTGCGTCGCTGTGCTAGCCGTCTTGCGCATAGAGACACTCACTTTCCTGCGCTTGGCACTCGTCCTACATCACCGATCTTTCGAACAGACGCCGCACCATGTTGAAGCCGCGTTCGTACTGAGTCTCGTGACACTACTTCGCTCGCACATGACCTTGAATCTACTGCTGCCCGCTGAGAGGCTCCTCTTACACACGATATTCATTGTCGACGTGTGACGGACTCTCCACATGTCTAGAGTGTGCCCTGCACCATTCTCGCGTGCCGTGTTGCGCGTTCCACCTCCACTGCTCAGAATAGATCGACGCAGAGATGCCACTGAGTGTTGCTACGCTCTAGGTACTGGACACGAGCCTTGCGGGTATGCTCACCAGCCTCATCAAGCACAGCAGGTCCATCCTTGCTTTCAGTCGCGGAGTGCGCCTCACCTGCGTGTGTGAGATTACTCTGAGGTGGTGTTTTGCGCTCCTTAGATCCGCTCCATCCGATGTCGCTAGTGTGCCTCTGCAATATGTACTCTGACTGATACTCGCGCTTGTAGCGCTCGCGCGCTCCTAGCGCGGAATCTCCTCATCCTAGCATCTGGTGTGATACGCTGCTTACCACACTCGCTGTGTGTGTTCATGGTTCATAATAGATTGCTAGTAATTTCACACGACTAGTGATACATATATTAATTTTGTCCTGTGTATTTGCCATGAAGTCGCAGTGTCTGTGAATCCTGTAATGAGGCGTGTGACTGCCTGTTGATATCTCCAGCGACGGGTTGTAATAGATCTGATGTCTGGCTATAGATCGTCATGGAGGTTCTTTCACTGATTAGTCTAGTATTTTGTTGTGCGCATCTTTACAGGCTGTGTCCCGCCTAGTATAGATGTGCTCACTAGTTACTTGAGCTCAAACCGAGTCGACTAGGATTGCCGCGCGCGCTCCCACAGATTCTCACACTCAATTTGAGTGGCGAGCTATTTCCAGCGAATCTTCTGCCTCGCTCTGATAAGAGTGCCAACTGTCTGTGGCGCTTAATACTGTGACATGCTGTGCGTGCACACGAACGCTCACTCGCGCAAGATGGTATTTGTGTCATGGCCTCTCCCTCCACCGCGCTCTCACTCGCACTCTCGCCCTCTCCCCCCCCGACAAATGTCTCGGTGAACTGTAGCGCTATGCGTAAGATTCGATCTGGTACTGCTGCGTGCCTCTGGTACATACCGTCGCGCAAATCTAGTATGTGCACACAGTGTCTGAGTGCGGTCTCGTGTAGTTATACTGGCGCGCTGTTTGATATGACTCGCACTCGTTTCAGTTCAGTAAGTGTGTGTGATGATGGGCCTCAGATTGTGCGCATGACCTCATAGTCTGCTCTGCGTGGATGAGGATCTCGCATTTGAGCTCTGCACTCTAGAGACGCAGTGAGTGAGTCGCATTGTGCCACACCTCAACTCGTCGTGCCCGTGAGAGTCTATCGTGTGGTGATACGCCTCTCGATCTCATGTGGGATAGTTGTGGTTGCTCCTGCTTAGGTGCCACACTGAATCATGTCAGTCTTTACTATTGACTGTGAGCCTCGTCTTAATGGTGGCTGAAGTGACATATCTCCTAGTGGCTTCGCATTTGGCTAGGATGCAATATGAACTCGTGAAGGCCTACACTATTGTCTATGAGTGTGTCGTGTGCTCCGACCTAACCTCAGACTGTTATTGCGAGTCAAGTGATGGGACGATGTTCTTAGGCTTCCATGCGTTCTCCTTTTTCCTCACAAAGTCAATGATAGTATATTTTGGCCAAACAAGTTCAGTTTTAGTTTCGTCAGATCACAGGACATGTCTCCAAGAAATGTAGGTCTTTGTTCCTCATGCATTTACAATCATTGAATCTGGCGTCATCTATGTTTCTTTTGGAGTAATGGGCTTCTTCCTGGACTGAGCGGCCTTTCAGACCATGTTGATACAGGACTCGTTTCATGTTGGATAATGGACACAATTTTACCAGCTTTCACGCTTCATCAAGATCTGCACAAGGTCTTTTGCTTTTGTTCTTGGGTTGATATGCAATGTCGGACCAAGCACGTTTCATCTCTGAAGGACACAGATCCCGTCTCCTTCTGAGCGTATGATGGCTACAGGATGATTCCATTCTTGTGTTGTACTTGGCTGTCATAATTTGTTTGTACAGATTGAACATGGCCCTTCAGGTATCTGGAAATCTGCCACACAGGATGATCCAGATCTTGTGCTAGTTCCCAATCTCTTCCTAATATCTTGGCTGATTTCTTTAGACTTTCCATGATGCTTACACCACAGAGCAGCCAGTCTGGTGTTTTGGTGTGCTATAAAATACATCCACAGCCTGTGCTATAATTAAACTCAGATGTTTGCCAATTAAACCTATAAGAAGCTTCTCAGAGACCTGTCATATCATATGGGTGGTCCCAGATTGTGTAAAGGCGGAGTCATCCCAGTGAATGGAAACTTCTGACTTTACAGAAAGTAATAAAAAAGCCTTAAAAATTCTCCCTCTCATTATTCTGCATTTGAGGAATAGGAAAACTAATTTTGGTTCCTAAGTGACCTAAAAACCGGTGGGGGAAGGTTTATTCTTGATTCATGTCATAGAGATAAAACCTGCAGATGGGGCTTTATATAGATGGGGGGTGGGGGGGTGGGGAGGGAGAAACCTGCAGTGGGGCTTTATATAGAGGGGAGGGAGAAACCTGCAGATGGGGCTTTATTTAGAGGGGAGGGAAACTGCTGGATTCAGCTGTATATCTATACACACACAATGTATGACTTCTAAAGTTACATTCCAGAACACCTTATACTGAACATGGTCGTGGTCTTGGTCCTCAGGGAAAAGAGTAAACTAATTAGTTAAAAGACCCCTGCATAGGGGCAGAGACTCTAACGTGTTAATAACTGACTGTCTCTATGTCTTACTCCTTATCTCTTTTTCTATGAACTTTGTAAAAACTTTGTAAACTTTGTAAGAATTTGTCTAAAGAAAGAAAGAAATCAGGCTCCCTGGACACTGAGGACTTTTTCTGTGTGTTTTGACTCCTCTTTCTCAAGCTTGCTACACTAATTAGAAATAATCCAATATTCTCCTGTGGCTTCCCTACAATTTCTCTCCACAATGTGGCTCTTTTGTTTCCCCTGATACTTCTTTTAGGGGACCTCTCTCTCTCTCTCTTTGTTCTTCTTTTTTTCTTTTTTCTGTGTAATCTCTCTACTCATTTTCCGTGTGTTTTCTTTTTTTCCTTTTTTGTCCTGTGTGACTTCGTCAATTTTTTATCCTGTGTGGTTTCTCCATTTTTCTGTATGGTTCAAATGTTCTATGTGGCTTCTCTGATATATTCTCCAATGCGGTCTCCCTTTTAGCTTTGGTATTTTCTGTCTTTTATGTGATTTCTCTGTGTACTTTTAGTGTGGCTGTTGAATTTCATTTTATTTTATTTTAGTTTTCTCCGTATTACTTCTATGTTATTTTTATTTTCTTTGTGTATCCCCCTTTTTTTTAACTTTTGCTTGTTGTTTTCTTACATACTTTATGCTCAGTTACAGCAACATTTTCCCTAAACGTTTATTCTGTCATTTCCTCTGGTTCACTTACTCTCCGGTATTTCCCTATGATACTTAGGCATCTTATTCTCTCTGTCTTTTTCTTTTCTCTGTTCTTACTTTACTCCATGAGTTATAGTTTGCTATAATTTGGATATATTTTCCGTTCACAGACAATTCTGAGGAAGGCCCAGCAGGCCGAAAACATTAAACTAGGTCTGATATACGAGTTGATGCTCAGATTGTTACTGTAAAATACTCTGGAGATCTGTCATATTATATGCTTGTAATAAATCACTAATTGATCTTTCACTGCAAGACTTAAAGAATGCTGTGGATTCATTCTGATCGATACACTAATTAGAAAACCGGAGTGAACACTCTTACCAGATGATTTAAGTCTGACCTGAATTAGTACCTTGACACTCACACGCCTATTATCCACGAGACAGTGATTGCTTAGTGAAAACCTCCCCATTAGATAAGAAGCTGTTCACACCAGTATGCAGAAAAGCCACAGCACCACGCAGGGGAGATTTCTCAGGTGGAAAAATACTGATAAACAACAACTCACACGCCGACTATCCATGTGGGTGGGGGGGGGGGGTTATTCCTTAGTAAAAAACTGCACATTGGATAAGAACCAGTTCACACCAGTATGCTTAAAAACATACATGTATGTAAGGGGTTAACAATATAAAGTATTTCTTATGCTTGATGTAAGTAATAGCATACACATAGTGGTTAGGAATTGATATATTATAACATGGTTCAGCACATGGGCGGGGCTTATGACACTAATATAAATATCTATATATTGCATGACTTTTCTAAAATTATATTCCAGAATATCTAATACTAAATGTAGTCGTGGTCTTGAGCCTCAGGGAAAATAACTAATTGGTTATAAAGCCCTTTCACAGGGGCAGAGATTCTAACATGTTACTAACTCTGTGCCTGACTCATCTCTTTTTGTATGAACTTTTGCAAAAACTTTGTCTCAAGGGAGAAATCAGATTTCCTGGACACTGAAAACTTTTTTTGTGACTCTTCTTTCTCAAACATGCTTTATTTATTAGAAAACCAAAGTGAGCACTCTTACCAGATGATTTAAGTCTGACCTAAAGTATTACCTTAACACCTGCACACCTATTATCCATGAGAGGGTAATTGCTTAGTAAAAATAAAAACTGCACATTGGATAAGGGCCAGTTCACACCTGTATGCAGATAAGACACAATACCATACAGGGGAGATTGCAAAAATGCATAAATACTGGTAGATAACCACTCACACCCTGATTATTTATATGGGGGGAATTGCTTGTATAACAATCGCACATAGATAAGGTTCCTACAGGGGTCGGCCATACAGCCACACATGATGCACCATGCTGGCCTTCTGGTGATGCCTCTGCAATCAGATTGAGCGCCATATTGAAACCAGTATGTTCCAAGTGCCCAACACAAAATCCTGACACCCCCTGGTCCCCAGTATCACAAAAGCATCCTGACAGCCTATATTTACAGAGGGAGCGCAGAGAAATGTCATTACTCTCACCCTTCACCTCAGGAGCACTGAAAAAAAAAAATACCCCCTCCCCCCCCCCAAAGGGTTTCAGTGGGACCCCGGCCCCCTTTCCTCTGACGCTATGGTTTTCCCGTCATGAATCCCCTTTTGCGCTGGGGTCTTTTTTATTTTGATATTTGCAATTTTCTTTTAAAAATGAAAATTTTTTTGGTCCAGAGCCAGAGTTTGCACCGCGCACCCGGGCACCAGAATCTAGGCCAAAAAGAAAAAATGCTAACTCAAGGCAGGGTCAAAGGTTAGCCCGGGGTCACAGCCGCGACGCTGGGGGGAACCTGGGGAGGACCCGAAAAACAAAAGGGGGCCCAAAAAAAAGAGAGGTCGCTTAAAGGCCCGGAACAGAATTAAAAAACAATGAGGTGGAATGGGGCGGAATCACTCCAAAGGGCCGGGATGTAAAATTTGGAAGGTTTCCGGGATGGGAATATGGAAGGTCCCGGGTGTAATATTGGAAAGGGCCCGGGTGTAATTATGGAAGGTCCAGGATGTAATATATGGAAAGGGCCCGGGTGTAAAATTGGAAGGTCCCGGGGGTATTAGGGGAAATTTCCCGGTTAAAATTTTGGAAAGGGCCCCCGGGTGTAAAATATGGAAGGTCCCGGGCTGTAATTATGAAGGTCCCGGGATTTAATATATGAAAAATCCCGGATTAATTTTTGGGGTCCCGGGTGAATTTATGGAAGGTCCCGGGATGTAATATATGGAAGGTCCGGGGATGTAAGATAGGAAGGTCGGGGTGAAAATATGGAAGGGCCGGGATGTAATATATGGAGGGCCCGGAGTAATATATGGAAGGTCCGGGAGTAAATAGGAAGGTCCCGGATTAATATGGGGAAGGCCCCAGTATAAGGGAAAGGTCCGGGGAGTAATATATGGAAGGCCCCGGGATGTAATATAGGGAAAGGGCCCCGGGATGTAATATATGGAAGGCCCCGGGATGAAATATAGGGAAAGGTCCGGGATGAAATAGGGAAAGGGCCCGGGGTGTAATATAGGGAAGGTCCCGGTGAAATAATGGAAGGCCCCGGATGTTATAGGGAAAGGTCCCGGATGAAATAGGGAAAGGCCCCGGGTGTAATATAGGGAAAGGGTTCCCGGGATGTAATATATGGGAAGGTCTGGGCTGTAATATATGGAAGGTCCGGGTTTTGTAATATATGGAAGGCCCCGGGTGATTATTGGAAGGCCCCCGGATGTAATATATGGAAGGCCGGTTGTAATATAGGGAAGGTCCCGGGGAGTAATATATGAAAGGGCCCCCGGGATGTAATATATGGAAGGCCCAGGTTAAAATATAGGAAGGCCCCGGGATGTTTAATAAAGGCCCCGGGATGTAAATAGGGAAGTCCCGGATGTAAAAATATGGAAGGTCCGGGGGTTGTAATATATAAAGGTCCGGGTGAATTTTTGGAGGGCCCGGGATTTAATTAAATGGAAGGTCCGGATGAAATATATGAAGGCCCCGGGTGAAATTTTTTGGGAAAGGGTCCCGGGTGTAATTTAGGGAAGGTCCCGGGTGAAATTTTTATAAAGGCCCCCGGGATGTATATAGGAAGGCCCCCGGATGTAATATAGGGGGGCCCGGGATGTAAATAGGGAAGTCCGGGTTAAATATGGAAGGCCCGGGGGATGTAATATAGGGAAAGGTTTCCGGGTGTAATATATGGAAGGTCCAGATGTAATTATGGAAGGTCCCGGGTGTAATATATGGAAGGTTCCCAGGAGTAATATATGGAAGGGTCCCGGATGTATATATGGAGGCCCCCGGGATTTTAAATAGGGAAAGGTCCCGGGTGTAATTTTGGGAAGGGTCCCGGGAATATATGAAGGTCCGGATGAATATAGGGAAAGGTCCCGATGAATATAGGGAAAGGGGCCGGGGGTTTTATGGAAGGCCCCGGGTTTAAATATATGGAAGGCCCCCGGAGTAATATATGGAAGGTCCAAGATGTAATATATGGAAGGTCCCGGGATGTATATATGGAAAGGTCCGATGTAATATAGGGAAAGGCCCCCGGATAAATATAGGAAAGGCCCCGGATGAATATAGGGAAGGTCCCGGTTTTGTAATTAGGAAAGGTCCCGGGTTTTAATTATGGAAGGCCCCCGGTGAATTTTATGGAAGGCCCCGGTGTAATTAGGGAAAGGTTTTGGGGATGAAATATATGGAAGGTCCCGGGTGTATATATGGGAAGGTCCCGGATGAAATTTGGGAAGGTCCCGGGATTAATTATGGAAGGCCCCCGGATTTTAATTTTGGAAGGCCCCGGGAGTAATATATGGAAGGTCCCGGGATGATATAGGGAAGGCCCCGGATGTGTTTTATGGAAGGTCCCAGTTTGAAATATAGGGAAAGGTCCGGGATGTAATATTGGAAGGCCCCCGGGATGGATTTGGGAAAAGGCCCGGGTTGTATTTTATGGGCCCGGTGTTTTTTGGGAAAGGCCCCGGGATGTAATATATGAAGGCCCCCCGGGATTTTATTTTGAAAGGCCCCCGGGTGAAATATATGGAAGGTCCTGGGATGTAATATATGGAAGGTCCTGGGATGTAATATATGGAAGGTCCTGGGATGTAATATATGGAAGGTCTGGATGAAATATATGGAAGGTCCTGGGATGTAATATATGGAAGGTCCCCGGATGTAATATACAGAAGGTCCCGGGATGTAATATATGGAAGGTCCCCGGATGTAATATATGGAAGGTCCCGGGATGTAATATATGGAAGGTTGGACTCTGTCCTGTTTCCTTATAAAAAAAATTCAGCTCTAAAAAAAAACAGCCATGTAAACCTACCCTATGGGTGATTTTTGTGCCGAAACCATCTCAAGAATTTACAGTTCAGCGCTTTTTCTACATTTTTTCTTTCCCGGAATGAAAACAAAAGAGCGATTTAAAAACCACGTTGTTCCCCCTTCATCCTAAAAATCAATGTGGGGAGAGGGAGTTGCCCGCGGTTTCAGATTGCCTCACAGCGAATTCACTTTAAAAAAAAAAAAAAAAGGGGATTAAGGGTTCCCGGTTCCGGCCCACCAGGGATAGCTAGCTGGGGGGAGCTCCCGAGCGGCGGAAGTACCCCAAGGCTAGCACCCCGGACTGACACCTGAACCCCCAGATTTGGTTCCGGGACTCACCGAACTCCCTCCGGGGCCGGTCCTGACCGGACGAGCGAGTGATAGCGGCGCGGGACACAGGCTGCTCTTAGCGCTTCTGCCTCGTGGGGTGGGGGGGGCGCGTTACGAGGGGGACTTAACCCCTTTCGCAAATCGACCGGGTTTTTAATACAGGACAGAGCCCCGCAATACCGGCGATCCCCCGGCAGTCCCCCACAAAAAGGAGGAGGACACGCCTCCGGTTTGGCCAGAACCCCGACTTATCCCGACCCGATTAAAAGCAGTCAAGAAAAATCCCGATCCCCGGGGGCCCCCCGCGCGCGCACCCCGTGCGAGGGTGTTCCCACATGGTAACGGCAGTGAATGGGTCAAATTTAGTTAACCCCCCGGGTGAAACAGGCCCCCCAAAAATTGTAAAGGCTGCTAACACCCGACCTCCACAACAACAGAAAGGGGGGTAAAAAACCTCTTAAATACAATTGCATATAATTTCCCCTTTAATGCAGTTAGAAGTCCCGCCCAAATTTTTCTGCATAGGGCTGACACGCACAGTATAGGGGGATCAGCATTGAGGACTTTACATAGCTCCGTCTACGCAGAATTGAGCCGCCCTTTCACTAATAGTGGGGCTTCAAGCACCCTCTCTACTCGGACCTATAGTGTGGTCAGGCCCTGCCATTAGTCGCATCGCCCTGCAAAAGGGACATTACTTGCTGGGCCCTCCTGTTGTACCCACGACATCACACTAAACCCCAGCAGAAGGTGCGACATATATCTCGTTCAAACGAATATTACTGGATCTTTTACCTGCTTTAGTTCATGGAAAAATACTTCAGCATAATGGGGCGCTACAAGAATACTAAGCAAGTCTCCAGAAATGACAAGCCGCAGGCGTCGGCCCCTCCAGATATGACAATCCAAGATGATGCACAGGATAACTCAGAAGTTTCTTTTCAGATTTCTACCACCGATTGGGACTCTGCACTGCCACCGCAAGCAGAAGGGGGACCAGCACCCTCAGCCCCCTTAAACTCCCAAGCTTCACAGAGCACAGTTCAACCACAGGCAGACACTTGCAACCAAGATTTCAAGGCCATCGTGGCCGAGGTGGCTAAACAAATCTCTTCGGACTTACAAACGTCACTGATGGCCTCAGTGACGAGGCTGGTTGCTCAGGTTAAAATAGATGTGAAGGCCCAAACTGAGAGACTTGACGGCCATGATCTCCTTATGCAAGAGCTCAGAGGGGAGGCGGATAAAACTCGGTCCCAGCTCCTTGATCTATCTCAGGAAAATAAACGACTAAACGAGAAGCTGGAGGATCTAGAAAATAGATCAAGGCGGAACAACTTAATAATCCTGGGGATCACTGAATCGATGCCGCCTAAGAGCCTGGCCATGTTTTGTGAAAAAGGACTTCCGAAAGCCCTGGGCCTCCCCCACCTCTGCAAGGTGGAACGGGCCCACCGCCTAGGGCCAGAGCCACGACCTGGACCTAGATCGAGACAAGAAGACGAGCTTCACCCGGCGTTGCGAGACAGACCTCGCCAGATCATGGTGAAATACCTTGACTTCACAGACAAAGCTGCGATCCTAAGAGCCTTTAGGCGTTTAAAATCAGATCTCATCTTCAAGGGGAAGAAAGTCCTGATCTTCGAGGATTTTTCTGCAGAAGTGGTGAGGAAGAGGAGGGCCTTCTCCCCTATTTGCTCCATGCTCTTTAATAGGCAAATCAAATTTGCTCTAACATATCCAGCAATCCTGAAGATATTCCATAGGAATGTAAATACATCAACATTTTACTCACCAGCCGATGCAAGAACATTCCTAGATGAAAGAGACCAAGACCTCTCCAGACCCCCCTCTCCTTCAACCTCGGACCGCTCAGCTTCGCCTGCAGGGTTTGATTCTGCCTCCAGAGATGATCTTCAAGCCAGAGACGACCATTCAGCGGGTCCGAAAGAACAGCGGAAGAAGCAGCTCACCCGTCTGGTCCCTTGATTGGACTGCTCTAGTCAAAGATCTCGCGCTCTGAAACGTGGTGAGATAGTTCTTCCCACCTAACACGCCCAACGGACGGCAATGCTAGATTAATTAATTTGTTATAAGCTGGACACTATATAGTATCTTTTTGAGATAATGCTGTTTTTGTTGTTAGGTGGTAGTAAGAGGTAAATTCCCTTGCGACCCCGGATGTTACCCCCCCCGTGGGCTCTCTCTTGGGTCACCCCCTCCGCCGCTACTCCAGGGGCGGGGGATGGGCTGGTAGAGAGGACGCGGTGGGGAAGGCGAAAGTGGTTATAGCTGTGCCTGGGCTAGGCTAGCGACGCTGACGCGACGACCATAATGGTGAGTTCTACTCCACTCCACGTGGTTTTTGTTATTGCAGGTTCTCCGCCTCTATCCCGCTGTCTCGAGGAAATTCGAGACTCCTATAAACATCTATAGGTAGCTGATTAAAGCTGCTTACCCCTTAGAGGAAAAAAGTGAAGTTCCATTGCACAATCCACTGAAGAGGTAGCACTAAAGTTTGTCCTCTTCAGAGTGCTAAAGTTTGTTTTACTGGTTATTTCGTTTCAGTTTGGTTCTTTATCTCACTCCACAAGACGAGTAATATCATTAAGGTAATAAGGTTCCAGAAATGAAAATCATTACTTGGAATGTGAAGGGATTGCGCTCTCCATGTAAACGCAAGATGGTGTTAAGACATCTTAAGCGCCTCAAAGCTGACATTGCATTCCTGCAAGAAACGCATTTAGCAGAGGATGACTATGTCAGAATGAAGGGGCCTTGGGTAGGGCAGATATATGGTTCCCCAGCAGTAAACCGCAAAGCAGGCGTACTTACGTTGATCGGCAAACATCTAGGAGGGGAGTTGGTCAAACAAGACCATGACTCGGAAGGGAGGTGGGTCAATGTGAGGATCAAAATCTCTGAAGAATTATTCTCTTTTCACAATATCTATGGGCCCAACGCAAAAAAGTGAAGAGTTTCTCCAACAACTAGCGCTCACCATTTTGAAAGATGATAGTGAGCTTAAAATAATCAGTGGAGATTTTAACACTGTAGTGTCTAATGTAGAGGACAGGAGCAGAGGGGCAACCTCAACACGAATCTCAGCTCAAGATGCCTCTCCCCTTGCTGAGTTCCTTCAGTCTTTACAACTAAGTGACCCATGGAGGCTGTTCAATCCAGAGGGTAGAGAATTCTCGTTCTTTTCACATCCACACAATACGTGGTCTAGAATAGACTATATTTTCATGTCAGACAAAATGATCTCCAGGGTAGATGAGATATCGATCGAAGAGATGATTATATCGGACCACTCCCCTATTTCAGTCACCATAACGGATAGCATACCACGCGGCACTGATTTTATCTGAAAATTTCCTTCTTATCTTACCAAAGATGAGGAGTTTTGTGCCATAATACAGGGCTGGTGGCAGGAATACCAACACTATAACGTAGCACACCTTGACTCCCCTCAGCTATTTTGGGACACTGCGAAAGCAGTCTTGAGAGGCAAACTAATAGAATACACGTCACGATTCAAAAAGATAGCCCATGACAAGGTAAAAGCTTTAAGTAACAGCCTACGTAAGGCCTATGATGCCTTCCTGACCTGCCCCTCCAGTGAAAATAAATCTAAGTGGTCAGATACC
The DNA here is from genome assembly GCA_025379985.1 of Phyllomedusa bahiana. Classification (NCBI taxonomy): domain Eukaryota; kingdom Metazoa; phylum Chordata; class Amphibia; order Anura; family Hylidae; genus Phyllomedusa; species Phyllomedusa bahiana. The sequence goes on along the minus strand of JAODAL010042491.1, from coordinate 2,074 downwards.
AAGCAACTCTACGAATCTTGGTTAGAGAAGAAGGAACGGCGGAAGTTAACTAAGTCAGAAGCTTCCCTGTTTAGATACGGGAACAAGCCTGGAAAGCTTTTGGCAAAATTTGCTAAAGGCCCTCACACCCCCCTGCCCATGCCGGTTTTGAAAGACCAGGATGGGAACCTTCAGAGGAAGGGAGAGGAAGTGACAGAGATTCTTCGCTCCTTCTACAAACACCTCTACACAGATGAAAAACTTGATCAGCAGTTCTCCAAACGCTGGCTGAAAGATATTAAAATCCCAGGACTCTCTCAGGAAGAGGTAGCAACCCTAGGATCCCCAATCACTGTCCCCGAAATTGAGATTGCTATAACCAAGCTTAAAAATAGTAAAGCCCCAGGCCCGGATGGTTACACGGGTGAATTCTTCAAAGTTTTAAAACCCCAAGTCACCCCGACCTTGCTGTCATTGTATAATTCCTACCTGAGGGGCGAGGCGATCCCAACTGAAGCAAATACAGCATATATTAAGATAATCCCGAAGGCAGGGAAAGATCCCACATCAGCATCGTCCTATCGACCCATATCTTTAATAAACGTAGACTTGAAGATCCTAACGAAAATCATGGCAGACCGGTTATCCCAATTTATCCCGAGACTCATAGGTACCCACCAGGTTGGCTTTGTCCAGGGCCGCTCGGCGGTAGCAAATATAAGAAAAGTACTACTTATACAGGACGAGGTTAAAAAACACCCGCATGCTCACCCCCACTCGGCTTTTTTGACGATAGATACAGAGAAGGCCTTCGATAGTGTCGACTGGGGCTGGCTGGATAATGTGCTAGATAAGATAGGCCTGACAGGCCCGTTTCGTGTTTTTCTCCGGGCACTATACCGAAACTCAAGGGCTAGAGTATGTGTCCCGGGCTTTATATCAGCACCTTTTGCCCTGGAACGCGGAACTAGACAGGGATGCCCACTTTCGCCCTACTTATTCAACCTGGCCATTGAACCCTTGCCAAACCCGTCTAACACTTTTGAAGGATAAAAGTAAAAACCAAGTTTAAATTCCCTTTTCGCTGACGAGTTATCTTTTCGTAAAAAACCCAAAGAGACCCTACCAAACTTATTCCATGAAACGTATTTTTGAAGTGTGCGGGTTTTAAAAAATTAATAAGAAGTGGAAATTAAGAATCTCCCAACCCCCAAAACCTTCTCCTTCCTCTGACACCCGATTGCAAATCCCCGCGCTCCATTAAATACCTGGGGAAATACACTCGGAAAACCCCCCACCCCCTATAAAATTTAATTATCCCCCCTCTGATATTGAAAATGATTTAAAAACTAGACAATGGTCGAGGCTACCCCCCTCCTATTTGTAGGGGACTTTTTATTTGCATGAGAGTTTTCCCAAATTATTTTTCCCCCTCCAAACCATCCCCTTGTTAAAACACGGAAATTTAAAAACATCCAGAAGAGTTTACAAATTTCTTTTGGGGCCCAAAAAACGACCCGGGGTCTCAATTGTTTAAGATGCAAAATTTCCCCAAAAAATTTCGGTGGAGTGAACATTCCCGATTCCAGGTAAATTAGCCTGCCTTTGCATTTTTTCGATTGGATTCCCCGGTCCCCAAAATATTCCAAACAGAATGGGGGCATTAAATTTCTTCTCTTATAGGCTTATAAAACCCCCAGGTTTTCTCATGTGCCCCGGGTGTCAGGAACTGTATCCTTTCTGCGAGGGTAGATGTGACATGGAAAAAAATTTTGAAAATTTTTAAACTACCACCCTGAAGCAAAATAGCCCCCGATGGGACCGAATTCCCCCCAAAGGCCCGAACAACATCTTATATTGGCCGTAGGGGGACAAAAGTAGGGCACTTTTTAATCCTCGAGACGGGACTTATTATCCCCCTTAAACTCCCCCCAAACCAATTCCCACCTATTCCTCACTTTGGGCCCAAAAATAAATTTTTAAAATCAAATAATAACCTTAAACAGGGGTTCCCTCTAATTCCTTTGATGAGTTATTGGACCCCTACTAGAGACATTCCCTTCCATACTCTACACAAACTAAGAAAACCCCGTAT
>JAODAL010042490.1:30000-34769 GCA_025379985.1 Phyllomedusa bahiana | reverse complement strand
TTTCGTGTGGGCAGGACGACATTGGCCGCAATCAATCCAAACAGAAAAAGGTATGAGCAGCACTCTACAAACGCTAAGATACAGTCAAAAAATTAGCATATAAATTATTTCAAAATTTATTTCTGTAGTTTTTTGGTTACATGGAAGTTAAAGTTTGTTAGCAAACATTTTTATTTGAAACTGTGAAGGCTTAACCACCAAAAAAAAAGGTGACCTCAGTTCAGAAATAAGACCTACATTATAGCATTCTCACCTTGTTCGGTGCTTTATTTGACCTTCATCTTGGTTGTGCACTCCTTCACACGGGCTATTTTTGATCAGAGAAGGATGTAGCTGGGATCTTTATGCCCTAAAAGTATAGAGGCCTGATAAGGCATCGAGTGAGGTCAGAATATTATTGTGTAGGGCCCCCTCTGAACTGAGTTCACCTTGCTGTTGGTGGATGGGTCGTCACAGTTTTGAACAAAAAATGTGCACTCAAATTTTCATATTTCCAAAAATTACCAGAAATATATTTTGAAATAGTTCATGTATTCATTCTTTGGCTGTCTCTAAGCATTTGTAGAGTGGTGCTAATACCTTCTTGTGTTTATGTTGTAATCTAAAGTTTATGGCTAAAAGAAAAAAAATGTTTTTAGTTTCTGCAAATACTCTTGAATCAAGAGTCTTGATAAAACATTTCCTATATTTTTGTGTCTCAGTTGCCATGTAGACCTATACCCCTCCATCACCACAGACCAGAAAATAATGCTATAAATTGTCTAATCCCACAATCATATTCTAAGATCCTTTATCCATCTCCTCAATTCATGATTTTGTATCACTTTTTCAAATAATTCATAGTGGTTGAGAGGGATGTACTTTTTACAAAAGCTTCTTCATTCATGTCTACAAGTTTTGTCTGCTATTATAACTCAGTTCTCTTTAATAGGTATCAGCTACAATTCACACAAACCTGTGAACATGAGTTTGGCTGTTCCTGGAACAAACCAATCATCATTTTTATAATTTTTACACAAACATTTTGAGGGTCATTGTAGCTCAGACAATCTTGGGTCAGTTCAGAAATCATGCAAATACCTTCAGTCATAGGGTTTGGGTTAAAGCATAGCTTTATAGTTTCATGTTTGCAGTAAGGAATTTTGATTAAAGTTCAGTAATTGTTTAAACACCACCGTCAATATAAACCACAAATAAGTATTGTTTTAAGTTATTTATCCATAACAAATAAAATAGGTGGATACTCTGGTCCCTGACTGACGATAAAGGCCTCCACAAGAGAAGGGTGAGTAAAATGAGAAGTTGGAGTCCTGTACTTACTTTTAATAAGTGAGAACAGTCTGAACAAGACAGCTATGAAGGCAAAAGAAACTAGAGTGTGGGGTTTTAGAGCAAGAGCCAAAGGCCAACAGTACGTAGCTCTTAGATATAGAGCCTATAAACTAAATTGATGAACTTTGCATATATGTCCCTACCACCACAAAGCAAAAGTGCTTATCCAATGTCCAGAATCCTTGAGTTCAATATTATAGGTGTGTGCATTTTTTTGCTGATCCATTTGCTTTAAGAACAAATAGGCCCGTAGCTTTAGGCTATGTCTCCACTGCACAGGAATCTGATCATTTCTTTGGCACTTTTAGTTTTTTAAAAGCGTTGAAGATACAATCGTTCATGCAGTCCCATAGGCGGCAATAAAAAAGACGAGCTATAGTCTCCACAGCTCATTTTTTCTCCGCTCATCCTCTGGCGCCCGCATATTATACTGTATAACATTTTGTATAATACGTCGGCGCTTTTAGCTTTCTTGGTGTCTTCCCATACATACTGAAAACTACAACCTTCTATACATGTAAAGGGCAGAAGGGGCCCAAGGATACAACGACCCGGCAAAAACACCATACAATTACAAAAAACTACCGTCTTCCCATACAATGCAAAAAAACGAGAAGCGACCACGGTTTTTGTACAACGCATGACAAAAACCGTGGTCCTGCATCGGAAAATAAACGTCCGCTTTCAGGCCGTTTTTTGTCCGATGGTGTGGAGACATAGCCTTAGCATTAGAAACTTGTAGTGATTGACACCCAATACATCTGGAGTATGTAACAACTGGCACATTTGAGCCCCCTTTCATCCGATTCATAGAAAACTCTTGTTAAAACCTTATCAAAGCTTTGAGGAGAAAAAGTCACAAAAGTTTACAAAAAGTTTAGTAAAGTGTCTTATGAGATGTGCTATGTTTAGAGATGGGCAAATTTCTCAAAAATTCATGGCAGCGCCAGCTGGAAAAAAACAAGCTGAGGGCTACGATCCGACCATAGCGTCAAAGAAAACAGTAGTAGGTTACCGGACCCACCACATATCGCAACACAGTAAGGGGACGTCACAGCAGGAGTCACCCTGCGCGGCCACAGCATCCGGTGTCATCTACCGGCCATTTTTTTCCCCACACACAAGGTCATACACTTTTTCCCAATGAAAATAAACAACCCCCAGCCAAGAGCCCGGGGGTTTGTCAAAACCCCAACCCCTTTTTTCCTTTTGGCTCGGGAGCAGGTGAGGGGCCTAAACCTGCCTAAACCCCCCCCTCTGTCCCTTTTCGCTTCCCACAGCCAGAGAACTACTATGTGCTTGGCCTTCCCACCACTATACAGTAAGGCCCAACAAAATTTGGGGACGGGGGGCAGAAAAGGGAGGTGGGGAAGCACCCCCGCTGTTTCTTGCAGAAGGGGGCAAATAGAAATTTGAGAAGAGTTGAAAGGGGGGTTAAATTTGCAAGGGGCCCAGGTTTTGTCACCCACCCCTTGAGGAGGGGACAGGGGTTGACAGGCAAACACTAATCAAAGTAGCCGATCGCACATGGGAGCCGGGAGAAAGCAGGCGGGGTTTTGGGGACAATTTTAATTCTGGTCCCCAAGTTAAACAAGGCATAAAGTGCCCCCAAACAGAAAATTCAGCCCAAACTACATCCCCCCTTGTCCCCCTCTTTTCTCCCTGGGATGATGGGCGTCCTACCCTCAACTACCCATTGTCCCGGCCCTGGAAGCATTCCTTTAAATTCTCAAAAAAAAATGTTTTAGGAGACGGGAGGAAAAAAAGGAAAGGCTTTGGAGACAGACAATCTGGGTTTAAAATTTTTTTTGGGGGGGGGGAAAAAAGGGGGGGCCCCCCTTTTTTTTTTTGGGGGTTTAGCTTCCCCCCCCAAAAAGGGTTTTTTTATTTAAAAAAAAAAAGGGGCTTTTTGGGGGGGGCCCCCCCCCGGGGAAGGGGGATGGGGGGGCCCCCCAGGGGGGGGGGGGCCCCCCCCCCCCCCCCCCCGGGGGGGGGGGGGGGGGGGGGGTGGGGGGGGGGGGCATGGGGGGGGGGGGGGGGGGGGGGGGGGGGGGGGGGGGGGGGGGGGGGGGGGTAGGGGGGGGGGGGGGGGGGTTTAAATTTCCGGGGTTTTTTCCCCCCCCTTTTTTCCCCCTTCCCCCCCCAAAAAAAATTTCCCTTTCCCCCCCCCCCCTTTTTTTTTTTCCCGGGTTTTTTCCCCCCCCCCCGGGGAAAAATTTTGGCAATTTTCAAAAAACCCAAAACCCCCCCCCGGACCAAGGGGCCCCCTCAAACCCCGGGGTTTTTAAAAAAAAAGGGGAAAAAAACCCCCCCCCAAAAAAAAGGGCCCCCCCCCCTTTTTTTGGGGGCCCCCCCCCCCTTTTTAAAGGGGAAAATCCCCCTTTTTTAAAAAAAGGGGGGGGCCCCCCTTCCCCCCAAAAACCCCCCCGGGGGGTTTTCCCGGGAAAAAAAAGGGACCCAAACCCCAAAGGGGCCCCTTTTCCCCCCCCGGGGGGGAATTTTTTTTTTAAAGGGGGGCCCCCCCCCAAAAAAAAGGGGGGCCGGGGGGGGAAAAAAAAAAAAACCCTTTAAAACCCCCCCCGGGGGGGGCCCCCGGGGTCAAAATCCCCCCCAAAACCCCCGGGGCCCCGGGGGGGGAAAAAAAAAAAAAGGGGGGGGAAAAAAGGGGGAGAAAAAAGGGGGGGGGAAAAAAAAAAATTTCAAAATAAAAAAAAGGGGAAAAAAAAAGGCCCTTTAAATTTTTGGAAATTTTTGGGGGGGGGGGGGAAAAGGGGAAAAGGGGGAAAAAAAATTAAAAAAATTTAAAAACCCAAAAAAAATTTTAAAAAAAAAAAAAGGGGGGGAAAAAAAAAAAAAAATTTTTTTTAAAAAAAACCCCCCCTTTTTAAAAATTTAAAAAAGGGTTTTCCCTTTGGGAAAAGCCCCCGGGGAAAAATTTTTTTAAAAAAAAAAATTAAAAAATGGGCCCAAAAAGGGGCCCCCCTTTTTTTTTTCCCGGGGGGGGAAAAAAAACCCCCCCCCCCCCCGGGGGGGGCCCCCGCCCCCCCCAAAAAAAAAAAATTTAAAAAAATTTTTTTTGGGGGGGAAAAAAAAAAAAAAAAAAAAATTTTTTTAAACCCGGGGGGGAATAAATTTTGGTTTTTTAAACCCCAGGGGGGGAAAAAAAAACCCCCCTTTTGGGGCCCCGGGGGGGTTTTTTTTGGGGAAAAGGGGGAAAAAAGGGGGGGGGCAAAAATTTTAAAAAAAATTTTTTCCCAAAAATAAAAAAAAAATTTTTTTTTGGGGGAAAAAAATTTAAAAGGGGAAAAAAAGGGGGGGAAAAAAAAGGGGGGGGGGGGTTTTTTTTTTTTAACCGGGGGGGTTTTTCCAAAAGGGGGGCCCCCTTTTTCCCCCGGGGGGGTTTTTTTTTGGGGGGGCCCCCTTTTCCCCCTTTTAAA
>JAODAL010042490.1:0-25000 GCA_025379985.1 Phyllomedusa bahiana | reverse complement strand
AAACTTCGTTCTAAACGAAGTCGAAGTTTGGGGTGATTCGCGGGAACAAGTGGTTTTTAAAATTGAAAAAAAAGGGCTCGGCACATGGCGTTACAGGGGCAAAGAAGTCGGGGAGGAAAAAGGGGTAGCCAAAGACATGTGAAAAGGATGAACCCAAACAGGACCGGCAAAATCTGAGACGTCAGCACTTTTATAGTCCGGCGCGACGCTGGAGTTCACACTGTTCCACTGTCTGTGTAGGGAAGCTTCCCGCTGATATCCATACTAAAGAACAAATTTTATGCAACGATTTTTTTGGGGGTGTACAGCTTGTCTAGAGACCTTCTCTTACATTCAATTTTTTTGATTTTGGGGTTTTGAATTGAAGTCCAGTGTGCGCCCCTTTTCAACGGGCATATATTTTTTAATGTTTTCTCTCATTCTTGGCACATTAAATACCAGGGTTATCAAGCCTGTTGCGTTGTATTCAGTTAAAGAAACAGCATTTTTAAAATCCAAACCCCATTTAATTTTTTGGTTGCCATTTCTTTTCGCAATTTGATCCGGGGTTAACTAATATTTTTCTGCATTGTACCATAAAAAAAACGTTTTTTTTTCAATCCCAAAAGAAAAAATTTTGGTGTAGCAAAATTTTATACCTAAATTAATTACGGTTTTCTGTTTTGTGTTCCGTAAAATAAACCTTTTTAACACGCTAAAAAGCTGGAAATTTTTTTGGCACACATTTCTTTTGCGCAATTACATCCAAAGGTTAACAAGTATTTTTCTGGGTTGTACTCTAAGAGAAACATTGTTTTTCAACGCCAAAAAACTTTTTGGGGCTGTAGATAATTTTCATATCAAAGGAAAATTAAGCCTGTTTGGCTTTTAAAAAATTCTGAAAATACACAGTTTTTTTTAAACCACATACAAGTAAATTTTTCGGGCCTTTTGGTGAGCGAAATTTATATCCAAGGGTTCCCCAAAAGTTTCTTAGTGGTTTTTTTTGGAGTCAAAAAGGGGTGTGTTTTTATCATATACAATACTTCTTTAAAACAGAGTCTGACATTTTGAACAAACAGATTCAACGAGAGGTGGCGGGCTTTCACAGGAGGGGCAGGGGCACAAACATTTCTGGAGCAGGCACGGGTCACAGCAAAGCAAGGGGACTCCAGCGGGCCCACTCGGTGAGGCCAGAACTCCCGGGTGAAAACTACGGCCGTGTTTTTGTTCAGAAAACCCAAATGGTTTTGTTTGGGTTTGCCCAAATCATCCACTCCCCCCCCGATGACTTTGACAACCCACCAAGAGTCGTGGGAACGTCAGACCAGCCCTTAGTTGGTAGGGCCCGAAGGGGTCAGCGGCCCCACCTGTCTTCAACCCACCATTCCCATCCATTTCCCCTCACCCAGAGATCTAATGTGGTCCTCGGGCCCACTATATAGCGAGACAAACAATTTGAGGAGGGCAGTCAGCAGCTACTTGGCAATAAAGGTTGGCAGACACCCCCTGCTTCTTGCAGTATTGAAGGGAGAGGGGCAGGGGGGTTTTTTGGTGAGCGGAAAACCCTCTGCTACCAAGCCCTTTGAGGGGGACTTAGTGACAATCAAACACTCATGAATTAAATGTGGGGGTTGAACCCATTTTCTGCTTTTCACCAGTTTTTTCAAATCAGCGTAGGGAACTTGCTAAAGAAATAACTACAGGAATTGTTTTAGGTGCTTATTTTGCATTTGTGCCATTGTTGATGTAATTCAGTACAAAAGGAAGGGGACAGAACAAAAAAAAAGCAAAAGCAAATGCTGCAAAACTGGCTTTAATTAAAAAAAGGGGAGGCCCCCCCCTGTTAAGGTGGAAAAAGGGGATCCCCTCCCCTGTTAAGGGTGGAAAAAAGGGAGGCCTCCCTTTTACCTGTTCATCAATTTCCACCTGTTCAATAATTTCCCCTGTTAATATTTTTATTCCGTTCATAAATTTTTCCCCCCGTTCATCTTTTCCTTCTGCCCATGCCCCCAATTTTCTGCTAGTTCCCGACCTCAAATCTCGCCCCTGCCCTGCCCTGTTGGCCTGACCTTTGACTCAGTTTCGTCTTACGATTCGGTACCCGCTATGCCTTGGTGCCCCCCAAAGCTTGTCGCGCCGGGGATACGACCTGGTGACTCCCGCCGCAGCAATCCATCCCTTTGGGGGGGGCTCTGGTAAAAACCCGGGACCTACTTAGTCCGCTCCCTGCATGGCTATTGGCATCGCTTGGGGTGGTCCATGTATCCACTACCGCTGCCGGACAACATGAAGCGGGGAAAAAATTATTCATCCGAGTCCTGGCGACTCCCAAAATAACGCATCCCCCGCTAAAGGGGCCCTGAGCAAACGGCAGGTGTCCGCATAGCTGCCATGGCCCACATTAAAAATTACACAGGGGTGAAATCCGTCCGCTTGGATCATCAATAAACCTTTTAAAAGCCTTTCTCTGTTCATAGGGGGGGGGGGCATTCCAAATATGGAACTGGAATTCCCCCCTTTTGGGAAAAGTCACATACCCTATGTTGGGGGGGGCCGGGGTGCCGCGCGGGTTAAGGAGGGGGGGGTTGGTGGTGTAAGAATGGGTGAAGTGGCATGCAAATTTCCTGGCCTTTTTTAGAATGTCTTGCAGATAGTGCAAGACTTGAACAAAATGATTGAGCTTTCCTCCCCCTTTTTGACTTCGTTCGCCCAAGGGGTATCCTGCCACTTTTATATCAAAAATCGTTAATGGCCTTTTCTTTCAATAATTTCCCTCTGTTTTTTACATTATTTTTGTTCATCAATTTCTCCCTGTTTTTAAAATTTCCCCCCGTTAATATATTTATTCTGTTTATCAATTTTCCCCCCTTTTAATAATTTCCCCTGTTAATATATTTTTTCTTGTTTTTAAATTTCCCCCCGTTTTAAAAATTTTATTCCTTTATCAATTTCACCCCGTTTATCAAATTTTTGTCTGCCCCGGGGCCCTCCTTTTGCAATCACCTGACCTCGAATCCCACCGCCTGCCCGACCTTTGGCCCGACCTTTTACTACGAGTTTGTCTTACGATTCTCTACCCCGCCCCTGGGGCCAAACCCAACTAATCCGCCAGGGGGACGACCTGGTAGGACTCCCGCTGCAGAAAGTCCATCCTGCTTTGCAGCGGGCTCTGGTGAAAAACCGGGGCCCACTTAGTCCTTGCGGGGGGTCCAGAGGGGCCACACCGTGTCTTTCAATGGCTGAAGTGAATGCCCAAATTTCCGGCCAATTCTTTGAATGGGTTTAGAGCCACCACTTTAAAAGGGAGGGGACTCAGTCCACCAATTGGGTGGAGCACGGGCAGCTTCTGCACTTAGGGATGGCTAGACACATAGTGTCCTTGGGAAAAAGTCCAGTAACACGGCCCGGGACAAAGAGGCCAAGGAACAGGGATCTGGACCGTTTGATATGTAAAAGAAGGGAGTTTTCTTAGGGAAGGTGGGGAAGCCTTGACTCCGAAATGGGAGGCGTGCCGGGGCTACAGCTGTTGGGACAGGGTGGGCCACCACATCTGAAACACGTTGGTGACACGCATGATTTGATGCAGGGCCGTGGTGCCAAGTTTGGTCCCTGGGCACGCTTTACTTTCGGCCACAGATTCGACATCATTTTTCAACCCCCCTCTGGTGTGGTCAAAAAACTGGGCCCCCGCCGATAGGTGATTTTACCACCAAAGCGCTGCACTGAAGACTGTTTTCCACCGCTGACCTGGTGACCTCTGTGCCGTACTTTCGGGACCTGCAAAGTGGGGGTCTAAATCGTGGCCATTTTTCTCCCAACCTCGCACTGCTGCCACCCCCGACTCCCGGCCACACTCCAACTTACGGGCTGCGCCACTGCCTGACACGCAAGTGCGCTTTTTCTCCCTTAATAAATGAAGCCTTGTACACGTTTGGGTTGGGTCAGCTGATAGCATCACATGGCTTTTAAAAAACCCCCAGTTTGCTGATGACACCCAACTTTAAATCTCCGCCCCGACAAACTCTCTACTGTCCAAGATCCCAGATTTTTCTGTCGTCCAAAGCCTCCTTCTTTTCCCCCCTCCCAAAACTTAATGTAAGATAAGGAATCTCCAGGGCGGGGACAATGGGGAGTCGAGGGTAGGCGGCCGCGTAGGGGCCACTTCATCCCAGGGGGAAAAAAAGGGGGCAAAAACAGGCATCTTTTCCCTTGGGGAACTAGGCAGTGCCCAGGGGTCCCACAAAAAAGGAGCCCCCAAATGGTGTATTATGTCCCAAAATACAAAAACTCCCGATCCCTTGGCTACTTTGCTTATTTAACTGTTTTGGATTTTAGGACATGCAAAAATTAAAAGCATGGTGGAGAAGGGGGGCCCAAAAGGGTCCCTGCCCTGCCCAAAAAACTTATAGGCTGCAGGATGCCCGTGTCCGATATAAAATGTTGTGATAATATGGGGGGCTTTTGGGGGGGGAAAAGGGGGGCTCGAGGCATGGCCAAGTGTGATGATGCATGTAAGTGGGCAGGGGGCCCGCATGCCAAGCCCGGGCCCTAATTCGTTAAGACGGGTTTGGGCACAAGGAGGGGATGGGGGTGATCCGAAAATTTTCCCTTTGGGGGGCACTTTATCCTTGTTTAACTAGGGCACAGAAAAATTGTCCCACCTCGCCTGCTTCTCCTGGCTCCCCTGTGCATCGGGTACACGATTAGTGTTTGGCTGTCCCCCGCCTCCTAACGGGGTCGCTGTACAAAACCGACCGCTCGCAACTAACCCCTATTCAACTCTCCTCTCACATTTGCCCGCTTCTGCAAGAAGCAGTGGATGTCTTCCCCCCCCCGTGCTGTCCACTGTTTTCAAATATTGGGCTCACCCTTTTAGTGGCACAGAGCCACAGCACTATAGTTTTCGGGTTGGGGAAGCGAACGGGACGAGGTGGGTTTTAGGACAGGTGAGAGCCCCTCACCTCTCCCCCGGGGCCCGCCAAAAGTGGTTTTTTTGAAAAACCCACCGAACTTGCTGGGTTTTCAGATGTCATCTGGGAGAAAGTGTAGACCTATGTTGTGGCAACACATGGCCCGGTAATGACACCGGATGCTGTGGCCGCGCAGGGTGACTCCGCTGTGACTCCCCTTACTGTGCGCGATCTGTGGGGCTCCGGGAACCTACACTGTGTTCTTTGACGCTATGGTAGGATGAGCCCTCAGCTTGTCTTTTTTTCCCGCTGCCCCTGCCATGCTTTTTCAGGCTACATTCATGTTTCAGTTTTTTTTGTCAGTTTTGCCCTCTTAAGTGCCCAGGGAATTTTATAGTGAAGCGATTCTAAGAGCGGCGGCAGTCATATGTGTGTCATACTAAAATACAACATTGTATGAAGACCAAACCAAGGTCCTTCTGCATATTTAAGCATGGCACAACGTTCTACAGCACCCTACAGGCTCTGTGCAGCCTGGATATAGCTGTTTTTAACGCGATTCGTCCCGAAGTAATTCGGACCGAAACAGATTTTGTCGGAAAATTCGGCAAAGTCAGCGAATCGAATTTTTGAGAAATTCGCCCATCTCTAGTTATAAGGCAATTACCATGCAATGTAAAATCCATTGTACTACAGTACTACATTGAAAAACATTATTCACAAGTGTTAAACATCTAAGACAGTGGTCAGTCTTCCCAGAAGAGGAGAAGTGGACTTTGCAAAAATTCACCCAACCTTGCAACATGCAATGCTCAGAGAAATTTTTTAAAAAGTTACATCTCAGACCCTACATTCCTCAATAAGCATGTCAATTGTTAAAGTTCATTAGAATGAGTGTCAGGAGAAGGCTTTTACTTCTAAAAAGAACATGGCAGCACAGCTTATGCTTACAACATTTTCAAATATTATTTGGACAGAATACCAAAGTGGAGATGTTTGGCCATAAAGCACAGTGTCACATTTTAAAAAAAAAATGCAGTAAATCAGCACTGTGAGGAAAATTGCATAAGTCATCCAAGCCCCCCACTGTGCAACACATGTCAGAAGGAAGCACTCAACTAAACAAATGCTCCATCCATAGGAAACAAGTCCAGCAGGGAGTCGATCCTCAAAGGATTGTCAGTTAAATTCGTTAGCACCTTACCCAGAGCCCTGTTCCCAGTCCACTAACATGAAAGAGATGGACCAGCCTCAGCAGTGTGAAGATTGCACAAGGATTTACAGAAGAACCATGCATCACAGGCACACCTCAGTTTCATATTTTTAAATATGAAACATCCCACACGCATAGCTGTCACTCCTGCATTTGTAGGGCACATGGGCAGAGCAAAACGAAAGGCTTGGACAAGGAATGAAGCAGAAGGTGGGAGTTTGTTACCAAGTCATAGCTTAGGCCCATCTGGTTCTGACGGTATCACTGGCTCAGTTCTTCCCCAATGCCCTGCCGCGATATGACCCATTTTGTGTCCAAAGCCAAAAACGGCATGGCCCGAAAGGGAGGCTGTAGACCGTCCTAGGGACATGAGAGGGTGTGACGGGGGTGTGAAGGGGGTGGGACATGGAATGTCCCAGTACAGTTATAAGTCGATGCTCAAGTGGGCCCAGTCATTGCTTCTATTGGAGGGGGGGTCCATATACCAGCATTCCAGAAGCACCCACACACAGGAACAAGGCCACATTCACCCCCCCCCCATGTGTGCCCAGCACAAGGCCAACCAAATAGACACAGCTTGCTGCCTCTTTGTCTGTAACCATATCCATATTTGCACCTCTGACCAATATCTGTATAGTTATACCGCTTTGTATGTATTGTTTGTCTAGTTTGCTCATAAGGCAATTAAGGGCAACATGTATGAACGGGGCTGCACCAGATATCTGGTGTCTTTACAGCCCAATATCAGACACAACCCCATTCATACATTTTTAAATCACGGGAGGCGGTGAAGCTATATATTTGTAGCTTTGCTATGGCATTTCTGAGCGCATTATTGCTGGAACAGGTATACCACTGTCACTGTGACAGAACTGTCACCTGGGCGCTAGAATGCGCTTGATTTATGACCCACTGAGCAGGTTCATATATCAGGGGCATTCTATGCCATTAATATGCGCACAAAATTTGGCGTGTTAACGCCAAATTTCATGCATGTCACCCTCAAACTTTAAACCTTAATCCTGAGTGGGTCTGTTGTCTTGATCATCAATCTCACATGTCCGTTTTTCTCGGTCTCAAATATATCGCTTCCCAAGGCAGGTTCTGGGCCTGCAATAAGTCTGTAATGGACCAGGCTTATAGTCAACGAGGAACTGGTGGCAGTCAACCGGGCTGGCAGAGTTCTGTTTCATCAGTGCGGGTAAACAGATCTCTCCCAGCCACTCAGGGTTGTGGTCGAGTGGGGTATCCTCTCGCACTCCCTGGGTCTCCCTGTGCCGTGTGGACAGAGATAACTGTGAAACCATATCCAGCTGACCTTGTGTGCCCCTATGGGGATCGCAATGTCACAATACACCCCAAGTCAGGCCATCGACCCTCGAGTGGGCGCGAGCTTTTCCTGACAAGTACAAACATCTAATATGTGCTGTCAGGCAAGATGGTAGATTAATGATGATTTGGGCCTGATTTTCAGCCATGGGACCTGAGCACCTTGTAGTCATTGAGTTGACGATAAGTTATCCTGTATACCAAAATATTCTGGAGTCAAATATGAGGCCATCTATCAAACAGCTAAAGCATTATGAAAACTGGATCATGCAGCTGGATAATGATCCCAACTACACCAGCAAATCTGCAACAGAAGGGCTGAAATATAATCAAGGTCTTGCAGTGTCCTAGTTAAAGTTAAGACATCAATGCGAATCATATGCTCTAGTGGGACCTTAAATGGGTTGTCTTAGCAAAATGTTTGCAGCTCGCTGGTTCACAACTGTAGCTACCAAGTCATCCAGCCCAGTTTTCCTGATCTGCTGTGTCTTTTTCCTCATTTGCACGCTGGTCCATTGTAACTTAAGAGGCCATTGCACACTGAAAATCTGCAAATCATTAATCTCCAGTAGCTATCTAAAGGGACATCTCCACCACCTCTGTGCCTGATCTTTGTTTGTAATTTTTAGTGTTCATGAGCAATTTATTGCTATTGATTCCTATTATTGACTTTGGATTGTCTGCTGACCTCACTATCTGTCCTTTGCCTGTTCAAAACTTTGGTTTTATCTCCAACCACAAAAGAACTCTGCTTATCTCAGTTTTCAACCTATCTAGATATGGCTCTTACCTGTTCCCTTGATACTATGGTACAAATGGTACCTGGACATCTGCTGTCACTCCAGGTGGTAGTGGGGTAGTGTCAGGGTAGCAATCTGGAAGCCAATGCAGCAAACAACAGATCCCTGTACATGGCTTAAAGGGTTAAAAACAGGAAGATTCCTTAGAAACTGCACCATGGCATGGTTCTAGGATAAATTGTGTGTGATCCGAAGAATCTACTGCTGTTCCAGTGAATCATTACAATCATATTTGATTTATTGATACAGAAATAACTTTGGATAATCAGTTTACAAGCAAAAAGTGAGGCATAAGGATCACTAAATCCTCTCATTTGAGGGTTATTTTGCACTATGGATATTGGCATCTCTGTCGGGTGTAGAAAACAGATACCATTTAAGGATTATTAATAGTATAACCTTACTTCTATTAAACTGAACAGCTTTTTAGAAAGTGTCTTGGGAGTTTCTTATGATACATTTTGATGAAAATTAGAATTCAGCCTTTTTTAAGATTTGCAGTTCCATTAGCTTTAGAGAAAATTCCTTGTATGTTGCTAATCTTTGCTTTAAAATTATATGGTACATACTTTAAAATCAATTTGCACTGTACAGTAAATTACTTTCTAAGTAGACTATGTAGACTTTTAATGTGCCATTTAGAATAACAGAAGGAGAAACCTTTTTTTCTTGATGGTAAAATGTGCAATTTTTTTTACAAAACTAAGTTTAAAACACTTGAGAATATTGACAGTAAACTATTGCAAACTTTAGTGAGAAAAAACATATCCTAGTAGTTGTAAGAAACTCATTGAAAGGCGCCAGGGCTGGTTCTATACATTTCTTTCATATCTATATGAAAACATACCCCCAACTTAAAACAAAGTATACACTTGTATTTATGAACCTTTCGTATCTTCCTAATTAAATGGGAGAAATACCCTGAAAAATTACCCCATCCTTTACTATACCCTTTCCATATCCTTCACAAGAAAAAACATGTGACTTGAAGCTGCAGGGCTCCAATGCAATATCTGTAAGAGAGCACCCAAACTATTACACACAACTAAGCTATATTTGCATGTAATAATTAAAAATAAGTTATTTTACTGATTAAATCTTTTGAGGTAGAAGCACCTTTTTGGCCGTTCAGGTTTTTGAACTTATGTGACACTGTTACCTCTTCATCCACTTTAGTTATGCCCTTGGTAAAGAGTAGGATTCAAAAACAGAGCAAAATTTAAAAAAATGTAGGAAGGAAGAAATTAAGTTATGTAAAACTTGCATATTTGGCCACAATAACAACTAATACCTTATTTGATACCTTCTCCAGGATATAGCCTTGCCCTGTGATGTAAGGGAATGTGGGATGCTGTTATCTTGTGATGTAAATTTGGTAATCTATCTGGCTTAATTGTATGGACATTACCAGTAGGCTGTAAAGCGACATGGGGCACTATCTGTAATCATATGACTGGCACCCTACAGAAGCCTTATCTATGCGCAAATCTAACACTAAGCGGTCACTGCCCTCATAAATAGTTGAGGTGTCCAGTGGTCGTTTACCACTACTTAGCACTTCTACAGTCCCCTGTATGGTAGGGGTGTAAACTTTTTTTTTAACCTATTTTGTTATTATTCAGGTGTGCAAGTCTAGTACTAGGCAGGCATTTCCCTCATGAATAGTAGGCATGTTAGATGCTCTTACATCAGTAGTTACAAACTATTGGGGTGTGGGATAGTGGGACAGCCTCCCTGTGTTTTCCAAGCAAAATCCAATGCATAACAGTTGTGAAATATTTATTTGTATTCTACTGTTTGGCCACAAGATGTCGCTATGTCCAGTTTCCAGTATATGCAAATGAGGGACATGGTATAAGACTGGCACATGAAGCAGCCATTTTAGAAGCTGCTGAGATTCAGAGGAGAACAGACTGAGACAGAGACTGAGCTAAAAAGGAAGCAGGATTCACAGTTGTTCCAGAGACAGGGGAGAGCCTGACTGTCCATACAGACGCCATCGCAGAGAGAGAGAGAGATCTCCTGGACTTGATGGACAAGCTGCCAAGATAGAGAGGACTGTCTGCAGCCGGACCATCCACTTCATCCACAAGTATCTGCACCGGAGGACAGGGATTGCCGGCCATCTTTAAGGTACCTCAGTGGATGCGTGCACACCAACGAGCTCAGGACTGTGAGAAGGCCTGATATTAGTTTAGTTAGTTTAGGCTCAGTTACAGGCCAAAGGAGGGTTTCCCAAATACATCCTCCTGTTCAGGACTTGGAGAGTTTGATATTACACCATTAGCTACTTGAACCGGTTCATCGGTGAGGGAAAATTTGTGTCACGTGTGTTTGGGAGGGAAGTGGATAAATCCATTAAAGCTGTGTAAGCTGCTGTGCTGCACCACGAGCCCCTGCAACCGCCACGCACACAATTGTTCCCGTTGGTGATTACGGTATTAAGAAGGTAAGGGGTTATCGGCCTTTCTGAATCCCATGGTTAGGTAAAGTTACCGGGCATCCAGAGAATACACTTCTGGTGGCGCGCTGTGCAGCACAGGGGCCCAGGATACGTATTTGTAAATTTGTGTTTGGGGGATCTGTTCACCATCTTGTTCCAGAAAATTCAGTAAAACAAACCGTTGTTGAGCTGGTGTTGGAGTCGTGTTCTTTGTCAGTGACTTCGCTGTATGCCGGACACCCTGCCCTCGGTATTCGGCTTACAGGGCTTGTTTTGCCTCCTGCTGGGAATGGATTTTTTTACTTGTCTCTGTGTCAGTATGCATGGCCTTTTTTCTGATATATTATGAATAGAGATGAGCGAATTTCTCAAAAATTAAATTCAGCCAATTCGCCAAATTTTTGCCAAAATTCAGTTTCATTCTGAATTTATTTGTGATGAATCACATTAAAAAAATAGCTATCTCATGGCTGCAGACAGCCTAAATGGTGTTGTATAACATTGTGCCCTGCAGAACTATACATAAGGAGCGTGGTTTGGTATTGAAACAATGCTGTGATTTAGTATGACACGCGGATGACAGGCGCCACTCTTAGAATCGCTTCACACTTCACTTATCTGGGCAGTTATGGTGTAAAAAGTGGGAACGCAGCCTGACCGGGTAATATCAGCGCCAGCTACTAAGGAGGGCCAAGATCCCACTGTCAAGTTGATAATTTAAGGAAAAAACATCAGTTTGTTTCATCATTACATTCTTATTAAGCTCATCAGATAGTTTGTTTAAACTGCTTTTACTGCTATACATCCTTATCGAAGTATCAGATATCTTTCACACAGCTTTACTTGGAACGGATGCACTGTTTGCTTCAGCGAGAAGTTATATCAAGAAACCAAAGAAATTCCTCTCTCGGAATGTCTATTATCAACTAATGCCTAGCAACCTTATGTAGATACAGGAGACTATGAGGTTTCAACAACAGCCAATTAGCCAATGATAGAATGATCATGTGATTATTAATACATAGAAGATATCAAACTGTTACTTCCTGTTAATAAATCAGATTTATGACCCAGACGGAAGGTGTGTGTTGTATCTCTGGAGCTCCGGCTGTCGACAGCTGTAATAATAATAATAATAATAATATAATTCGGAGGAGACCTCTAATTGGATAAAGGAGTAGTGGAAAATACTTCTACTCTAATTTATTGTTTTGACATCACTATAGCGTCAAAGAGCGCACTCCTTTTACACCGTCAGATGATTCAACAGATTATGACAGAACCTGTTCTGTTAAATGGTGATACGTGTAGAGCACCCCCCAAAAAATAAGAGTGGAGAGGGTGTCGGCAGTAATTTTGACAAAAAAATTATATGTCTAAAAAAAACTTTGAAATACAGCTGGCTTTTTTGTCATATACACACATTTCCATTACAGGCAGGTGATTATTTTGGGATATTGTTCTCTGCGCCAAAGATTTATATTGTTCGCTTATAAGTTGAAACTCCTCTGAAATCCAGCTTGTGTGTTTGTCATATACACACATCTCCGTTACAGGCAGGTTATTATTTTGGGATTCTGCTTTCTGGGCCAAACAGTAAATTTGTGATACTTATTTGTCTAAAAAAACCTTTGAAATACAGCTTGTGTTTTTGTCATATACACATATCTCCATTACAGGCAGGTTATTATTTTGGGATATTGTTCTCTGGCCCAAACAATACATTTTTGACAGATGATTCTACAGATTATGACAGGACATGTTCTGTTAAATGCTGATACATGTAGAGCCCCCCACCAAAAGAGTGGAGAGGCGGTCGGCAGTAATTTTGCGTTGATGTCACCGTTCCCTTTGCCCTTCCTTTGATCCGTCAGTGTTCGCTTTAAATCGGTAAATAATCCATCAGTATTGCTAAAGCCAAAAACAAACAGGAGTTGATCCAAAACAGAAACGACAAGTGAATGGAATATTTGCATGTCTTCTGTGTTTTGTATCCATTCCTGCTTTTGGCTACCTAATCATCAGGCAACCCTGATGCAAACAAAGGACCATGTCATACTGGCCTTACGGCTTCTCCGAAGACAGAATCGGTTTGTCCTTTTCATTCCCTCTGAGAGATTAAAAGAAGGGAAAACCAAACAGTGGCAACATCATAGCGAGATGGAGAGTGGAAACAGCATTAGGAAACCACAGGGTGATCGAGCGAGAGAGTAGTCAGTTGGCAGCAACATGAGTAGGCCACAGAGTGGCACAATGACAGATTGTGGAGGTGGTGGCAACATGAGTAGGCCACAGAGTGGCACAATGACAGATTGTGGAGGTGGCAGCAGCATGAGTAGGCCACAGAGTGGCACAATGACAGATTGTGGAGGTGGCAGCAGCATGAGTAGGCCACAGAGTGGCACAATGACATAGTGTGGAGGTGGCAGCAGCATGAGTAGGCCACAGAGTGGCACAATGACAGATTGTGGAGCTGGCATCAGCATGAGTAGGCCACAGAGTGGCACAATGAAATAGTGTGGAGGTAGCGGCAGTATGAGTAGGCCACAGAGTGGCACAATTACACAGAGTTGAGGTAGCGGCAGCAACAGCAGCAGCTTCAGGCCAGAGAGTGTCACAATGGTATAATTTTGAGGTGGCAGCAACTCGGTGACTTTACGAGGAGGTGGCGGCAGCAGCAGCATCAAGCCAGAGAGTGACATGGTGACATAGCCTGGAGGTGACAGCAGCAGCATCAGGAGACTTGAATGGTGAGGTGACAGCAGCATCAGAAGGCTAGATAATGGCGCAGTGAAGAGTGGGG
The DNA here is from genome assembly GCA_025379985.1 of Phyllomedusa bahiana. Lineage (NCBI taxonomy): Eukaryota > Metazoa > Chordata > Amphibia > Anura > Hylidae > Phyllomedusa > Phyllomedusa bahiana. Next base: position 11,520 of record JAODAL010042490.1, on the reverse strand, counting down.
AGGTGGATGGCAATACCAGTCCCTGGTAAAGATGATGGGTTTGTAGAAGGAGCAGCTGGCGGCAGATGTGTGGCATCAGGCAGGTGGCAGAATCAGAATAGTAGCTGAGGCAGGTAGCCAGAAGAATCCAGACTCATTTTTCAAAGTTTGAGTGAGGTGGCATGGCTGATCTAATCTGATGCATCAGGCATTGGTGTCTGGAAATCCTGTCCGATCCATGCCTGATTCATCTTGACAAAAGTGAGTCTCTTCCAATTTCGGGTGGACAAGCGAGTTTTCCTTGGGGTAGCTATGGCCCCCGCTGCACTGAACACCTGCTCTGATGCCACACTACTGGCCGGGCAGGACAGCTTCTCCAGTGCAAACTCGGCAAGTTGCGGACACAAATCCAGTTTGGCTGCCTAGTTTTCCAGGGGAAATCTTAAATTTTTGGGGGGTACGGGGTGCTGCCCCAAGGGAGGTCACCACCTCGGGTTCAGGGTCCCCTTCGGGTCCCCTGCTGCTGGTTAAACGGTGAGTAAAAAATCCTCACTAAGGGGTAAAAAAAAGCTGCTCATAAACGCCCCAATTCATTTTTCCCTGCTAAAGGAGTTTTGGTAATGCTCCTAAACCCCCCCCCCAAAACAGCAGCCATGGAGGGGTTTGGGGGTTTGTGAAAAACCCCCCCGGTCAGCCCCTACTAGAGGATGGGCAAAATTGGGCCGAAAAAGGGCCAGGGCCAACTGTTTTACATAGGATGTCTTATAGTACTGGTTTTTTTCCCCCTCTGGGCAGGGTAAAAAAAAGGCCCCCATTTTGGGTTTGGGTACGAGGGCCCCAAAAGGAGGGAGATCCAGAAGTCATTCTTTTTTGCTGGATGGTGACTTTTTGGCTGCCCGTTACCCGGGCCAAATCACATGAAGTGGGCCATTTGCGAAAAGTTCCCTTGCCACACCCTCCAGCCCCCCTGCCCCAGACAGTTTTTTGCAGCTTCTGTTCCGGGAAACATGAAGAAAGGGGAAAATACGTTTTTAAATCCCGAAAGTCGGGCCCAAACTGACAAATAAGGGGGCCCTCCTCAAAGGGGCCCTGATAAAATTTGGCCCGGGCAAAAAACCGAAATTGAGCTGCCACGGCTGAAAACCAAAATTTAAACGGGGGAAAGTACTCCTGTATTTTTGGATATAAAGAAATCATTAATGGCCTTTCTCTGTTCATGGGGAGTCGGTCCAAAAAAGGGAGGCTGGAATTCCAATGGGTGGAAACTTTTGCATATAAAATCATTTTGGGGGGGAAACCCCGTTCCGCAAACTGCAGCAGTGAAATGCAAAATTTTCCCCGGGCCTTTTTTTGGGAATGCCCTTTGCGATGGGGGGAAAAGACTTGAGAAAACCGTTTGACAACCAGAGTGCATGGTCAGCCCCCTGGGTTGCGGGCGCAGCCCACCATGTTTTTTCCCCAATTGTCTGTCACCATGGTTCCGATTTTTCAGTTTTTCCCCAAGAAACCCGGGAATCGCTTTTAATCTTTAAATACAGAGTATTTCCTCCCCTGTGTGACTTTCTTTTCCCCCCCCAGGAAAAAACCCAGGGTGGGAACTGCTGACCCCGCCGTGCCCGGGGGAAATGTGGTATGCTGAAGGAGCCCCTAAAAACTTGCCCCCCTAAAGGAAATTTAAACAGCTCCTTTACATCCATGCATCCCCATGCCGTTTTGGGGAAAAAAAACCGACAGTCTCAGGATTGGGCATATTTGTGCTTCGGGGGGTTTTGGTTGCCTTCTATAAAAATAAAGGACACCCATTGGAAACTCCACCTAAAGGCTTGGCAAAAATGCATCAAAATCTCGAAGGGTTGAAAGAGCCCCCCACTTTGAAAAGGGAAAGGGGACATGGGACAGAAGAAGGGGGTAAACTTCTGTGCCATAGGAGGGTGGGGGCCCCCACATATTGCGGGGTCTTTGGCAAATTGCCTCCGGGAAATTTACTGCTGGCTGTTTGGGGGGCGAGGTCGGGGAATCGGGGACGGTTAATAAAGGGAAAAAACATGGGCCCCGTGGAAAACATTAGTGCCCAGGTTGGGAGGTGAGGGCCCGGCAGCCATAAAAGCAGCATGAGGTCAAGCGGGGCAAAATTTACTTTTCCGGAAAGGTGGAAAACACGGGGAAAGCCAAAAAGAGGGGGAACGGGCCCGGAGACCCGGGGTCACGGGGCAGAAAGAAATGGGGGTCAGGGCTTGGCACAATAAAATTTTTCCTGGGGGCCCGCCCAAAACAGTATTAGGCCACAGAGTGGCAAAATTCCCCAACAGTGTGGAGGTAAACACAGCACACATGAGATCGGGCAGTGGCACAAAAAAAACTTTCGGGGGAGGGGGGGGCCCAAAAACAGTATTAGGCCACAGGTGGGCAAAAACACAACAGTGTGGAGGTCCCCGGCCCGGAAACCCCAATATGAGATCGGGCAGGGGCACAAGGGAATTCTGGAGGGGGGCTAAAACCATTATTGGGCCCACAGGGGGGCAAAAATCACCCCAGGGGAGGGTCCACGGGGGCACAGTTTTTGAGATCAGGCAGTGGGAAACAATGACATTCTGGAGGCGGAAAAAAAGAAATTGGCCCCCAGAGTGGGCCCCAAATCAACAGGTGTGGAGGTCACGACGAAAGCAGCATGATATAAAGGCAGTGGCAAAATGAAATTTCGGAGGTGGGAAAACAGGAGGAAACCACGGGAATGGGAAACAATGCGGGGGAGCGGAGGTCCCCTTGGCCGGAAAAGGCCAGCTTAAAAGTTCAAGGCCATGGCTAAATTGAAAAACAGTTTTGGAGGGAAACCCGGCAAGGAGTCACAGCAGCAGCCATAAAGGCCCAAGGTGGCAAAAGTGAAAATTTTTGGAGGGGAAAAAAAGGAAGGAAGCCACAGAGGGGAAACAATAAAGGAGAGGGAGGTACGGCGGCTGCACTGGGGGTCAGGCATGGGGCACAATGACACAGTGGGGAGGCCCAGGGGCAGCCAGCCCAGAAAGCCCTTGGGGTTCAAGGTGGCACAAGCCCAACAGTTTTGGGATGTAAACCGGGAAAACGGCAAAGCAGCAGCAGCATAAGGTAAAAGGGGGCACAATGACAGAGTGTTGAGGTGGGGGGCAATACCAGCCCTGGTAAAGATGGTGTAGGCGATGGAGAAATGCCCAAGCGGGATGTGTGGCACCCAAAAGGGGGTTTGGCGCCACCCAGAATAGTGGCTGAGGCAGGTTGTTTGCCCCCAGACTGACCCTAAAGCTTTGGTGTGGGGAAAATTTCCGGGCCGATCCACCCGGGTTTCCCATTTTAAAAAGGGTCGGTTCGTTCCACATTTCCCAGGGGAACAAGCGGGTTCTCCTTGGGGTAACGTGGCCCCCGCCGCACTGAAACACCCCGCCCTGATGCCACACTCCCAGGCCGGCGGGCAGTTTTCTCCACTGCAACTCGGCAATTTTTCCCGGCCACACATCCATTTTGGGCCCTGCGCAGTAGTCCACGGATCTTTTTAACGAGGGGGGCAGAGTGCTGCCCCAAGGTAGGCCAAAACCCTGTTGGTTCAGGGACGCCCGGGGTCCGCGGTGCTGCAGGCTGCTGGGGGACTGCCCCCCTCACAAAGGGAGGGTTTGGGGGGGAAGCTGTAAACCCAGTGACTCCAAAACTTGGGTTACATTTGATGGAGCTGGTACTGCTCCAAACCCCCCCCCCCTTTTCCCCCAGCAGCCGCGGAGAGTATCCCGTGAGGGGTTTTGGGGGGAAACCCCCCGGGTTCAACCTGTAAGGGGGAGGGACGAGGGCCGGGCCATAGGCAGGGGCCCCAACTGATTAGGGGAGGTTTTCCCCTATAGTTTTTTGATTTGTCTTCTTTTCCAAAAATAAGGGGGAAAAAGGCTCCCCTTTTTTGGGCCCGGTAGCGAGGGCCCAAAATGGGGGGGAGGGCCAGAAGTCATCCCTCTGCCGGGGGGCGGGACTTTTTTCGGCTGTCATGCCAGTCAAATAAGAAATGTGCGTGCCCAATTTGGCCAAAAGGGGTGAACCCCCAAAGGGGCCCCCCTGCCCCCCAATTTCCCAATTTAAATACTGCCACGGGGTTTTTGGGGGTCATCTGCCCTTTCCATCTTCCCCCCATCTTCCATCCACCTCCTCCAGCCCTCCTCCCTTCCTCCTCTCTTTTTCACCGGGGTTAAAAAAAATCCACTCATTTTCCCCAAAGACAATGTTTTCTGCTCCCAATGTCCTCCCCCCTTTTTACCCATTCCCGGGTTTTCCCCCCCCAACCCGGGAAAATTTTTCCTTTTTTGGCCAAAACGAAGGGCCGGGCCTCTCCCTTAAGGTGGCTTAAACGTTTCCCTCCAAAAGTCCCCTGCCCCCGGAAAAAAAAGGAATTTTTTGCCAAAAAGGGACTTTCGGTTCCCCGGGGGGAAACCATAAAAAGGGGGGCCAGGTTCCGGGGTTTTCCGGGAAAGGGGGATGTATTAAAATTTCCCCCGGTTTTTAAGTCGGGGGAAAGACCCCTTTAAAAAAACAAAGAATAACCCCCCCTTTTTCGCCCCTTTCCCCCGGAATGGCCTTCATTAAACCTAAGGGCCCCCAGGGGGGTTCCCCCCCGCCCATGAAGCTGCCCCCTTGGGGGCTTTTGGGGTTTTTCCTAATTCCAAACTTTTACAAAGGGGAAAAAAACCTTCCCCCTGCCCGGGGGGCCGGGGTCTTTTCAAAAAATCTTAAAAATTTTTTGCCTTTGGCCCAAAAAAATAAGCCCCCCCAAACCGGGCATTTTTGGAATTCCGCTTTTTTGGAAAAAAAAATTAACAGGAATTTTTGGGGGAAAAGGCCCCTGTTTTTGGGGTGGGCCAAATTTAAAAGGGAGGGGCCGGGCGTCCCAAAAAAAGGCAGGGACATTTCGCTGGCCCAATTTTAAAGAATGTTTTTTTTTGAAATGGGTGGAAGACTTTCCCAAGAACCGGTTAAACAACCGGGAAAATTAAAAACACTTCCCCTGCAGGGGGTTGGACCATCCCCTTTTGGTGGCGCGGACTCACCCTGCCCCAAGTCCGTTTTTAAAAGGGTTAAATGTCAGTTGGGCGGGGGCTAAACATCGTTTTTTTCCCTTGGCCTCATGCCCCGGGGTTAAACCCAATTTCCCTCCCCTGTATGATTTCCCCTTTCGCCGAGGCAAGCCGGGGTAAAATTTTCGTGCCAAAGGCTGTGCCCCCCCCAAAAATGTTTGAAAAGGGGGACCCCAGAACTTGTGGAGGCTGGGGAATGGTGGGGGGGTTTGGGGGAAAGGGAGGGGCGGATGGGCCCTAAAAGGGGTGCGGTTTACAGCCCTTTGGGGGGAAGAAAGGAAGAAGGGTTTTCCCTGTCCCAAAAGGTTTTTGGGGGTTGGGGGCGGGAAACCAACCCCCCGGGCCGTAAAGGGGCATTGTCCTCCCAATGCCCCCTGTTACGCCCCCGCGTCCGAAAACCGGGGTGCCAAAATTTTGGAACAAACCGAAAGTTAAAGGGGCCGGGCCCCCCTTTCTTTTCTAAATATTTTAAGGGAAAAAAGTGCCGGGTTTATGGTTTTGGAAAAAAAATTACCCCCGGGGAATTACTCCAAATGCCCGAACAAGCTTGGGAAATTGGAATTTGCGGTTCCCCCCAAAAAGGGCCCAAAAAAATTTTTCGGTATTTTCCAAAAAAACTTGGACAAATGTAAAAAAACCGGTTTAAATTAACCCTTTAGGAAGGTTTGGCTCAAGAAAAATGTTTTTTTGGCGTTAAAAAGCCCGGTTTAAATTTTGTACACACCGAAAAACAAAGGTTTTAAAAACCCCTGGAAAAATTTTGGCCCAAAAAAAAGCCCCCTAAGGGGTTAGTACTTGCCCAATTGCGGGGTTTCCACCCACACGAAAGGGTACGTTTTTCCTTTTCTTCGTTAAAATTGGCCTCCCCCGGTTTAAGTTTGGCTTTGGAAAAGCCTTTATTTTTGAAAAAGTCACCCCTCAAAAAAAAGGGAAATTTTAACCCCAGGGGGGAAATTGCCCCAAAGAATTGAGGCCCAAAAATTCTTTGTGCTGTTACTTTGGGGGTTTTTTCCTGACAAACAAAAATCGGGGAAATTACCCCTTGTTTTTGGCACGGAAAAGTATTTTTCCCCCTCTTGGGCTTTAAAAGCTTTTGGGGGGGTTAGCCCCAGAAACAAAGTTAATTCCCCTGAAGGGAATTTTGGAAATAAGAGGGGGGCCCAAAACAGGTTTGGAGGGGCCCTTGCCCCCCCCCGGGCCACCAACAAGGGTTCGTTTTTTTTAATTCCCCTTTCGAATTTGGTTTGGGTTTTCTTTTTTGGGCCGGGAAAAAAAAGGGTTTTTTTTGTCGCAAACCATCAAAAAAACCCTTTTTAACCCCCCGGGGGGAAGGGGGTTTTTGGCCCAAAATTTGAGCCCCCCTGTACCCCCTTTGTTCGGGGGGTTTAAAATTTTGGGTGTTTTCTATCCCAACCCAAACAAAAATTTCCTGTTTAAAAATTTTGTTTAAATTCCGGAAAAATTTTACAAAATTTTGGGGCGTTTTGAAAAAAAACCCCTTTTTTTTTGCCAAAACACCCAAAACAAGCTTTTAACCCGGGGGTTTAAAAATTTGCGCCCAAAAATTTGGAGAAAAAACTATTTATTTGTGGGTTTAAAAAAATTGGGTGTTTTCTAAAAAAAACAAAAAAACAGTTAAAATTTAAACCCTTTTGGTAAATTAGGTAAGAAAAATTTAATATTTTGGGGGTTAAAAAAGACTTTTTTATTTTTGTCAGCAACACCACAAAACAAGTTTAATTTTAACCCCCCCTGGATGAAAAAATTGCGCCAAAAAATTTTGACCCGCAAAAAAACTATTGCTTTGTAAGGTTTTAAAAGGGCAATTTTTGTTTTCACGCCAAAACACAAAGATACAGTTGAAATTTAACCTTTGCTTTTTTAATTAGGCTAAGGAAAAAATTTAAATTTTTTGGGCGTTGAAAAAACGGTTTTTTTTGTAGCACACCAGCAAAACAACGCAAAAATTAACCCCGGGTGAAAAAATTGCCCCAAAAGGGAATTGACCCCCCCAAAAAAATATAGCTTTTTTAGGGGTTTAAAATTGCGTTTTTTCTATCCACACAACAAGAGTTAATTGAAATTTTTAACCCTTTTGGGTTTGTAAATTTTTAGGCAAAGGGAAAAAAAAAAAAAAAAAAAAATTTAATATTTTGGCGTTGAAAAAGGGGTTTTTTATTTTTGTCAGCACCCCAAAAAGCAAAAAAACCGTTTAAATTTAACCCTGGAATGAAAACTTTTGCGCCAAAAAATTAAAGCCCACAAACTAGTACCCTTTGTGGTGTTACAATTGCGTGTTTTCTACCCACACAAAAAAGAGATAAAATTTTGTAATTAACCTTTGGGCTTGTAAATTTTGGCAAAGGGGAAAAATTTAAATTTTGGGCGTTAAAAAAGACGGTTTTTTTTTTTTGTCAGACCCCCAGCAAAAAACGTTTAAAATTAACCCCTGGATGAAAATTTGGGCGCCAAAGAATTGAGCCCCACAAACTAGTAGCTTTGTACGTTTTTAAAATTTGGTGTTTTCTAGCCACACAACCAAGAGATTTACTTTTTTGAAATTTAAAAACCTTTGCTTGTAAATTTAGGCTACGGGAAAAAAATTTACATATTTTGGCGTTGAAAAAACGGTTTTTTTGGGGTCACACACCACCCAAAACAACGTTTAAATTTAAACCCCTCTGGATGTAAATTGCGTCAAAGAATTGAGCCGAAAAAACTAGTACTTTGTAGTGTTTACAATTGCGTGTTTTCTACGCCCACAACAAGAGATCAGTTGAAATTTAAACCTTTTGTTTGTGAATTAGGCTTAGGAAAAATTAAATTTTTTGGGCGTTGAAAAAGACGGTTTTATTTTTGTCCAACCAGCAAAAAAGTTTTAATTAACCTCGGGATGAAAATTGCGCCAAATAATTGACCCCAAAACTATGTTTGTAGGTTTACAATGCGTGTTTTCACCCACACAACAAGAGATACAGTTGTAATTAAACCCTTTGCTGGATTGGGCTACGGAAAAATTTATTTTATTTTGGCTTTAAAAAAGACGGTTTTTTTTGTGAACAACCAGCAAAAAAACGTTAAATTAAACCCCCTGGATGTAAATTGCCCAAAAAATTTGAGCCGCAAAAAAACCCCTGTAGCTTTGACGTTTTAAAAAATGCGTGTTTTCTATGCCACACAACAAAATACGTTGAAATTAACCTTTGTTTGTGAATTAGGCTACGGAAAAATTTAAATTTTTTGGCGTTGAAAAAAGAGGTTTATTTTGTCAGACCCCACAAAAAAACCTTTAATTAACCCTGGAGTAAATTCCCCCCCAAAAAATTAGCCCCCAAACAAGTAGCTTTGTAGCGTGTTACAATTGCGGTTTTCTAACACACAACAAGAATCAGTTGAAATTTTAACCTTGCTTGGAATTAGGCTCCAGGAAAAATTTTTATATTTTGGCGTTAAAAAAGACGGTTTATTTTTGCAGCCCCCCAGCAAAAAAAACGTTAAATTAAAACCCCTGGAGTAAATTGCGCCAAAGAATTGGCCGCACAAACTATACTTTGTAGGTGTTAAATTGTGTGTTTTCTACGCCACACAACAAGAGAACAGTTTAATTAACTTTGCTGTGATTTAGGCTCGGAAAAATTTACATTTTTTGGCTTAAAAAGAGGTTTTTTTGGGGGCAGCACACCACAAAACAACGCTTAATTAAACCCCCTGGAGAAAATTTGGGCCCAAAGATTGACCCCACAAACTAGTCTTTGTAGCTGTTAAAAATTGGCGGTTTCCCTACGCCACAAACAAGAGATACAGTGAAATTAACTTTGCTTGTGAATTAGGCTACGGGAAAAAATTTAAATTTTGGCTTTAAAAAAGACGTTTATTTTTCAGCACACCAGCAAAACAACGCTTTTTTAACCCCCTGGAGTAAATTGCCCCAAAAGAATTGAGCACCCCAAAAAAATGAATGGTTTGTATTGAAAAATCTGTTTTTTTAAAATGAAACAACGGGAATGGCTTAATCCCCTTGGAAATTAAATGTAATGCACGCGGGACCACAGGATTTCAGATCCAATCCCCCAAAAAATTAAAATGGAACTTTAAGGGAAACTCTCGAGACAAGTAAAAACCCCACAGAAAATGCTATATAAAAAATCATCTTCAGTAAGAGCATCCCGCGGCACACCTTCCCTGATGAGCACAGTAAAGGGGAGTGTGACCCCCGGGTTCCCCCGGGACTTATATATGCGGTGCGTCACAGAATCCCGCCGTCTTGATTGGCTTCACCTTGCACATGTATGCAGGCTAGGGCCCTTTTTCCCCTCCCAGAGTGTTTTTTGCCCCTTTGCCCCATGTGCTCCCCGCCTTTTATCATCAAAACACACTTCGTTCCCCCGAATACCCCAAATTCGACTTTTCCAAAACCGAAGTTTTCCAAAATTTTCTAAACGAATTCCCCATTCTTAGAATCGATTTTCGCCCATCTCTATTGATAATGATGTTTTATTTGATGAACTTATTTGATTTGAATCATTGATTGGGGGGACTATTTCCAGTTAATCTCACACTATTGATATGACAAAACTTGTGAATCTAAGATCAGACTGGCTTCTCAGAAGACTCGAGGATCTAATGCACACTCCTCTTAATGTACTTCCCTCCACTTGGGCCTCTTGCAGTGCTGACAGCTTTTTATTAATAAGCGCAAAAATAAGAATTTGAGAACAGGACTCAAAGGTCTTTACAAGCACCTAACTATTGCTCATATGATAATCCCAACTACATGGGTGTATGGAATGCACCAGTATACAACCATAACTCAGTCCCAATCCTTCTTAGTCACAAGTGTCTAATCCAAAAATAAAGGAAGCAACATATCCAAAATCCACCCTCAAAAATGTATTGTATAGAAAGTCGATACATACTCCACGAAAAGGTGCAACGTTTTTGCCCCCTGACCCCCTCGGCAGCACTTATACTAACAGGAAGGAAAGGAGGTGTCCCCACCAGTTCCAGCCTGCTGCAGAACCCACTGGCTGTTTTTTAAATGCAGCTTCCTCTGCTTGGTTTCCCTCTAAATGGATGAAGTTGTTGTTTGTTATTTTTTTTTTTTTTTTTTAATACAGTTTGGATACTGCAGTTGAAACAAAATAAAAAAAAACTCATGTTCATCTTTATATCTACCCCATTTCTAGTGCTGCTCGCTTTCTCCGGACTTTTGTTTATTTCAGCTGCTGTGGTTGGATCATCATCCCTTCAGTGGTCATGTTCTATTATTTGACATTGCTGTTCAGAGAGTTTTATTAAAGGGGACAGCCCCTTTAAATGATCAAAAATACCTAAGTTGATTTTGGTGATTTACCCTCTGTAGGATTTACAATGGTAATAATGGTGCTTGCTAAATTCACCCTGTACACTTTTTATATTGATCTAGGGGATGTAACATTTTTAATGACAAATATAAATATCTATGGTTAGGAGCTAATATCAAGACCTGGGAAAATCATCCTTGGCACAGATTGGCTGTTGGTAGTATCAATGTATTGTGTATACCAAACTTTTGTAAGAGATATATAGATAGATAGATAGATAGATAGATAGATAGATAGATAGATAGATAGATAGATAATATTTAAATAAATGTCAGCATTCCAGTACAGTCCTAACATATATTGCTGCTGCCTCCTATGTAAAATATAGTAAAAACAATAAACAGCATACAAAATCTTAAATAGCCATCGTTTCTCAAATACTGTTTCTCCATATTTATACATTCTTTTGTTCAATGTTTTTACTTTGTATCTTAGAGCAGCCTCTAAATTCAAATCAGCCATATGTTCATGTGTGCAAGGATTTATGTAACATGACAACCAAATAACACTTCATATTGCGTACTAGCTTCTGCTGTTAAGAAAAAGAAAAATATTGTGTGCTCGGCCTTGGCACTATGTTATACATTTTAGAAAATCTTCTTATTTTTTTTCTATTACTGAGCTGTCAGCTGTGTCTGCCTGTCATTCTACAGCGTGCTTCCAGCTATTTCAGATTTATTAAAATTGCAATGTTAATTTAACAAAGGGAAAATTAAGAATTTTTAAGGAGTAATAAAAATGTGTTGTGTTTAATCTATAGATTACATTTACAATTATTTCAGAATTCAGAGACATTTGCTGGGGGCAAAGCTAAGTTGTACAAATGTTTTCAAATGAAATTCCTCACATCTATGCTAATAACTACTGACACAAAAACATTTACAGTTATTTTCTATACAACTTGTGTTACCAGCATTTTATAACATTATTTGGTGTAATAAAATGTGCTGCAGTTTAAAATGGTAAAAGAAGAGAAAGGATTCTGATTCAAAAACCCGTTTCCACTTTCATTTTCTGTCGCTTCTAATATAGTAAAATTTTTTTGTAATTATTTACATTTTCAGTCTTTCATTCAATATTCAGGTGTTTTTTTTTTT
>JAODAL010042489.1:0-34770 GCA_025379985.1 Phyllomedusa bahiana | reverse complement strand
CCGATGGACAGTAAACTTAACTGTAGCAGCCAGTGTCAGGCAGCAGCTGCCAAAACAAACAGGATTATGGAGTGTATTGAAATGGGCACAGAGGAAAATGATGAGAACATCATTCTACCTTAATACATGTCACTGGTCAGACCACACATGGAATACTGCGTACAGTTTTGGGCACCAATTCACAGGAAAGAGCTTCAACAGGTTCAAAGACGGTCAACAAAAATAATAAAAGGACTGTGTGAATTGCAATAACCAGAAAGATGAACAAGCCTTTTGGTGTCTGAAGAGACTGTGTTGCGGGGGAGGGGGAAAGGAGTCTGCCTCAGTGGAGCAGTAGACTGTGGAGAGACAGGGGACGCACCCCAGTAAAGTGACTGTCTTGCTGCCTAAGAACTTCTTGCCATGGGAGAACTTATAAAATATTTTGAGCGGGCAATTGCCCTGATGAAGGAGGATATGGCCAAGCTGCCCCCCTAATTCTCAGCAGCATAGGGCCTGTGCTGCGGCCATCCTTTCCCATACAGCGGCTATCCAAGAAAGGAAAACCCAACAGGCCCTTGGAGGGTCAGTGAAAAAGGCTGGTGCTAAAAAGCCAAGGCAGTCGTCCAAGAAGAAGTCAAAGCCAGGTGTTCCTTACCAGCATGGGTTAACACCAAACCAGATGGAGCTGCTGAGGTGTATGGAGGCGGCCGTTACCGAGGGCAACCAGCCTCCACAACAGAAGGCGACTGCTGAGGTCCAGCGAAAGGAGACGCCAGTGAGGACCCTGGAGTTGCTGGTGGGTGGCATCCAGCTATTGGTGGATCTGCACTGTCGCCAAAGGGTCTCCAGGGTGCACCCAGACATCATACCCTTTGTGAAGACCCGACCAGAACCAGGTAAGGCCGTTGAACTTTATTTTGACACTTGTTGCGGGACTGCCAACCATATTCTTGAGGTATGGGAGGACCTCCCAAGTGGAATTTGTGCTTGGCAGTGACTTTCCCTATTTCTGGGGGAGACGGCGAGTGGGCCAGGCACAGCAGGTGGTTGTTCTTGGAAAGCGCCCCCTTAAAAGGGTTCTGTGCCACTGCTTAAAGAGCCAGCAATATTCCCTATGGAAGTCCCTGAGAAGATGGTGGGCAGAGAGTCCCTGCCCAACAGTCTGAACATGTGCCAGGGGGCAATAAACGTGTGCCCAGAAATGGTGCCCAGTGAGACGGTGATACAGGGACTTGAAAAGCCTCATGGACTTTATGATTATGCTTTGTCTGAAATGTTGCCTATTGAAAATGCTACTAATGGGTTACATATACCTGTAGCCAATAGCCATGTCACACAGCCTGAGCAGGGGGAGGTTATCTGTAGCACGAAGTGTGAACAAGCAGTAGAGGAGAGCAGCGCAGGTCTGCCCCTAGAGGTCATGGCTGTCAGAGCTATAGGTGAAGTAAATGCAGGGTGTGCTGCTAAGGACACTTCAGCCAGTGCAGCAGAGGGGGTTAGCTCTAGTGTGCCCCTAGAGGTCATAGGGGAGAGCAGCCCAAGTAGCACAGGTGATGTGTGTCCTGTGGCGGATGACAATCTGGAGAAAGGTGCCACCGCTACAGGCTCAGGTTTAGCCAATGCGGTTGCCCATAGCAACATGGTTTCTTCTGCACCTCCTGCTGTAAAAACGTATGAGTATGTGGGCCCTGAAGCTGTGTGTGAAGTGTCTGGAGTCCAGCTGGTGAGTGTGTCTGTCAGTGACCCCAGCGCACTGTGTGTACCTGATGGTAGCCTGCAAGTTGCAGGTAATGCGTGCCCAGTGCTTGATAACCAACCGTTCTGTCCCAGTGTGAACATGGCCAGTGTATTGCTGGAAAGAGAGAGCCCAAATCCTGGGAATGAGGGCTGTGCTGCAGAATGTGAGGAGACTAGCTTAAAGAGGGAGTGTCCAGACCCTAGAGGGGTGTATGCCTGTATGAATGAGGCCTCAGAGAAATATGAAGATACATTTGTAAAGATAACGTGTGCAGAGGCAGATTCTGTGTGCAGCCCTGAGCAGTTTATCTATGATGGAGATCCAGATGGTGACACCATAGTGGGTGAAGAGAAGGGCTGTGCTGTGACCTGTAGTCCCCCGGTGTTCACATGTTACAGTGTCTGCTATTTTTCCAGTAGCTTTCACTGCAGTGGTCACAAAGACAGCAGAGATGGAAAGAGTGAGCGGTTAGACACCACTGAGATGCCTGTATGCTTAAACCCTAGTGAGGGGGACGTGTTTAAATTCCCAGATGGTAAAGAGGAGCTGGGGTCTGAAGCAAATGATACATTTTTTCTGGAAGGTATGGAGGAAAATATCAAAGATGAGTTATGTCCGGTGGACTGTGATGACTTATATGTGGGTGTTTTGTCCAGTCAGATGTCTGCTGCCCCTACTGGTCTTGAGAAGGTGACTGAGTTGCCTAATGTGAACATAGCCAGGTTGGTTGTTGAGCTGGAGAACCATAAGGAGGTTAGCCGGGCTGCTAGTGACTCCAGTGCATGGTATGACTTTGATAGTGATCAAGATATAGGAGTGACCCAGATAGAAACTGAGAGTTCTCCCTTACAGATGGGTGTAGGGGATGTGAAGGAACCTCTCCACACATTGCTGCCCAGGTTCTGCTGCTAAACGGAGCAGGTGAAAGCTGTGCACAGGGGCATGTGTCCTCTGATATGGGTGAGGTCCTGACTGCAGAGCAGACATGGCTTGTGGCCCCTGTAGTTCAATATAAGCCTCCTCATGTGGTCACCACAGGTCAGATACCTGTGGCAGGCTGTGAAGCTCATGTGAGTGCCAGTGACCCCTGTAGTCAGGCAAGGATATTGCAGGAAAAAACGGAAACAGGCCATGAAGGTGGTCCTCCCACTGCTGTAAGTCAGGGGTATGGAGGGACGAGCAAGTCCTCAGATATTAGAAACTCCCCTGGTAAGGAGGCTGAGGTCATCTGCAGGGCTTCATTTGATGTTGCGACTATCTTCAATAATAATGTTATTATTGACCTACAGGTGAAGAGTGGCACAGAGGTACCTTCTCTCACAGGAGATCCTGAGGGGGTCAGTGAGGTAGACCATATTTCCTCTGGTAGGAACCAAGTGACAGCAAGTAGCCCAGAGGCGGAGCTTCAGGGTCCAGTGAAATTTGAAGCTGTATCTGACCCTAAGAGACAGGAGGTTGTCAGCGAGGACCAGAGGACTGGTGATGAAGAGAAATTTGGGTCTCATGATGAGCCTGCAGACAAGGAGGTAGCAGGTTTTGGCTCAGGTACAGCCCTAAGGGCCATGGTGTATAGAGACCCTGAGAAATGTGCTGTTCTTACCGCTTCTGATAACACTAGTATAGTTACTGAGACAAATCAGGGGCCTCTTGCTTATGTGAGACCCAAGATAGTGAAGTCTCTGCCCAGGGGGCACAATGCCAAAGTAATTGGTGTGTGTAAGCAGCCTACAAGGGTTGATAGCGCTGGTAATGGGATTGTCATTAGTAACCCTGTGAATGTCGGCATGTGGGCTGTGGGTGATGGCCTCTTTGTAGTAGAGCGTGCATGAGTTGTGACACCTATAGTAAGTGGCAGTAAACTATCTGATGAGTGCATGCTATGAGCCCACAACTAAGTTGTATGTGGACCAGGTCATTTCTGCCCCTGCGGATATAGGGAAGATGTTGCCCCAAAGTAGGAGCCTTGACCCCGGAGGGAGCCTGGGCAATGTGAGAAAGCCCTACGGCCTTTATCAGAGGGGAGGGATATGTAGCAGAGCGACTGCTGGTAGTCGCATGATCCTGCCACTAGAGGGTCTACGGCAAGAGATCCTCTGCAGATGCACCACCGAGGAACTGGGCTCAGTGGGGAAAAGTCACCTATTTTGTGTCAGTGTTATATTACTGTCACTTACGGTAGCGGCTAGAATAGCTGCAAGGCAGCTAGGTATGGGGTGGCTCTTCCGGGACAGCTATAGTGTCGAGTGGGTGGCTGCCCCTGCATTCCAGGTCCCTGGGTTCCAGCCCAGATATTGGACATCTCTGGAGGCCTATAAAAGCCTAGTACTCCAGGTGATCTGGGGGCGTGGCTGTTACCTGAAGGTGAAGCAGCAGAGCTGTGAGAGAGCTCTGGCCCCCCCCAGAGGCTACAGGGAAGCCTAGGACACAGTGTGGAAACTGTATGTTTGAGGGGCTTTGCGGTAGGCACAGACCTCGGGACAGAGAGGGACTCTGTAAGTAAGTAAGTGGCCAGACGGCCAAGGATTTTATTTTATGTGTTTGTTTTGTACACTGTGTGCCTTAATAAAGTTGGCTGAAGCCATAAAGAGAAGCCTAGTGTCGGAGGTGCCATTATCGTTCTACCAAGGACGGCGATCCAAAGCGAGAAACCCCCGGGACGGACCAAGGTGGCGTCCAAGAGCTGAGCGGCAGCTTACAATATATATATATATATATATATATAGATATATTTAGGGCGGCATGTATGAAATAATAATAGCCTAGAATGCGCCTGATTTTTTAACCCGCTCTACAGAGGGTAATAAATCAGGCGCATTCTAGCGCTTGTAAGACATTTCAGCAGTAATGTGCCTAGAAATGCTATAGCAAAGCTAGAAATCTATAACTTCGTACAGTTCTAGTGCGCCCGGCATCCAGCACGCCCCCCGTAATCAGACACATTACAAAGTGCCGCGGGCGCTCTGTAATGCGCCTGATAATACTGTGCAGGCCATTTAAAAATGTAGCGAATGGGGCTGCGCGTGATATAGGGTTGAAAAGACTCCAGCTATCTGGCGCAGCCTCGTTCATATATGCCGCCCTTAGTAAGCTATAATAATACTGGCCACCAGAATAAAGCTAGCTTGTCATTTACAGAGCATAGTCAATGCTTTAAACAGGAAACCTAAAAATGGCAGAATTACAGTCCCTGACAGAAGTTCTGTCGCTTATCCATGTTGTGGAAACCAAAGCTTATAACCTGGCTTGAAATTCAGCCATTGGTTTTAGGAATGACTCATATGCAAGCTGAATCCCTCCCAAATGAGGTTTTGTTAACGAAAATAAATTTGCTTCACGGCTGAAAGACAAAAGTTCTGTCGTCCACAGAAAGTCATGTGAAAATCAAACAAATAATTTACTTCAAATACAAAGATATGTTTCATAACATTGTTGAATTAAGTTGTGGTGCTATAAGAGCCATATTTAATATTTTGTGAGACTTCCATGAGCTTGGTGGACTGCATCCATGCGTTTCCACAATGATTCATACAATTTATTGATGAAGACATCAGGAATAGCAAAGAATGCAGTCTTACATGCCTCCCAGAGTTCGTCAAGATTCTTTGGTTTTGTCTTCCAAGCTTCCTCTTTTATCCTACCCCAAACATGCTCAATGATGTTCATGTCTGGTGACTGGGCTGGCCAGTCCTGGAGCACCTTGATCTTCTTTGCCTTGAGGAACTTTGATGTAGAGATGGATGTATGAGATGGAGCACCATCCTGCTGCAAAATTTGACCCCTTTTATGATAGGGAATGTAAGAGGTAGCTAATACTTCTTGATATTTTAGGCTATTGATATTGCCTTCCTTCTTGCAAATGTTTTGCACACCCCCATACTGAATGTAACCCCAGACCATGATCTTTCCACCACCAAACTTAACTGTTTTCTGGGTGTATCTTGGATCCATATGGGCTCCAGTAGGTCTCCTGCAGTATTTGCGGCGGCTGTGGTGTAATTCAACTGAAGATTCAACTGAGAGATCCACCTTCTGCCACTTTTCCAGCGTCCATCCATTTAGCAGGCTGTGGGCCTTGGCAAATTCCACATGGTTTTTTAATTGCCTTTTGTTAAGTGCTGGCTTCTGGGCAATGATTCGACCATGGAGGCCGTTTCGAGACAGAATCCTACAAACTGTTCTAGTTGACACAGGGACTTGAGGTGACCAGGCCTGTTGGAGCTGTGCTGAAGTGGAAGAGGGGCTGGCTTTTGATTTTCGAACCAACAAACATTCCTCCTGTGCAGTTGTCTTGCGGGGTCTGCCGGACCTGGACTTATCAAAAACATCTCCAGTCTCTTCAAATCTTTTTTTAATTCGTTTTACTTGACGCTGAGACACATTAATGGTGTCAGCCACCTCTGCAGTGGTTCTGGTCTTCAGCCTCTTGATAATCAAGGCTTTAGTCGCATGGTGGATTTTTGGCAAGTTGTCAGTTCAAGTGAAGGTCTGGGGTGTTGTTTTTATGCACACCTACAAATTAACCGATCAATTAGTGAGCACACGTGAAGCTGTAAACTAGGATTAGCTGCATTAAGGTGACAAAATGTTTCTCTTCTCAAAATCTGACCTTTCTGTGTTCCTTAAGTGATCAATATTTCAGCAGCGAAGCAAATTTATTTTCGTTAACAAAACCTCATTTGGGAGGGTTTCAGCTTGCATTCCTAAAACCAATGGATGAATTTTAAGTCAGGTTATAATCTTTGGTTTCCACAACATGGATAAGCGACAGAACTTCTTTCAGGGACTGTACAGTATTTTTAGACAGACCCCAAAAGTTTATTAATGCATTATGTGGTACAATAAATGGTGGTAAAAATATAACTTGCTCTTATTTAGTCTTGTTAGGAAAAAACAGAAAGTTGTTGCTTTTGAAAGGTGGAAATTTGTGTCAGGCAGGGCTTAAAAAGTTATAAGAGCGCATTTCAAATACCTGTGGAAGCCAGTGTATATGCAATATTTACTCTTCTAGAGTCAAAAGGTATATGCAAAATGGAGGACTCACTCATATTTACAGTATAAACAGACACATTTTAGTAGATGGAATTGAATTTAGCATTCATGAAGAGGGGCATTGTTACGATACTGGTGTGTATTGCTGGAATCCAAAAGCAGGGGCTGAGACACCAAACACAGGGAGGCACTGGAGACTTGATCTGGAAGCTGCAAGGAATCCGAGGTGAGGAGTAGCAGGAGACTGACAAGCGGTCAGCAGGTGTCTCGGGGTTTGCCGGGTGGACTGCGGGGAGAGGAACTGACTTGAAGGTGAGTTCCTAGGCGAGAGGACTGTAAGCTAAGCAGGAGCTAGGACACAATACTCAAGCAGTGAGAAACAGGCTTGAGGAGTTTATATAGGAACAGGAACAGGGAACAAGATGGCAACCAGCTGAGACATTATCCACCATCTTGACTGAGGGCAAACTTAAGGGCAAACACAGTTAGCAAGTTCCATGGTATAGCAGGAGATTCCTGACAGGCGTAGCTATCGCCTCATAAGCTGTGATGCAAAAGTTCAGCTTGCCTCCCTGTCCGCTTTTGCTACAATAAAAAATAAACAACATTTTCACTATAATTTACATCAGAAAGTGGTGTAAATTAAAGTGGGCAGAGCATAACAGCTATGTCAAAGTAAAAAAAAAAAAGTTATGGCTTTTGGAGGGTGGGAATAACAAAAAAATCAGACAGATGATTGCCAAAAATTACTGTGTCTGAAAGAGGGTAACCCAATTCTTTCATCTCTGCCTTCCAAGATCCATAACATTCTCATGTTTTCATCACCATAGCTGTATCAGTGCTTGATTTTCCGCAGGTCAAGTTGTAGTTGTTGATATCATTTAAAACATTATATAATTAGATATAAAGTAAAAGAAAAACAAATGTGAGGTGGTGGAACTGAAAATAAAAATGCCCACCCTTCTTCACTGCTCATCCCACCTCCTCCTTCCATAGAAACCCTGTTAACCTGCTTGCTATTCTCTGTACGTCTTTTTCTGCCCCTTTTAAGTGTGCTCTATGGAACGCCCAATCTGTCAGCAACAAACTCAATGCTGTTCATGACCTTTTTCTCTCCAACTCCTTCAACCTGCTGGCCCTCACAGAAACATGGCTCCAGCCATCTGACACCACTTCCCTTGCCGCTCTCACCAATGGCGGCCTACACTTCAACCACACCCCCAGACCAGAGAACAGGCTGGGTGTAAGAGTCGGCATACTTCTCTCTACACATTGCACTTACCAGGTCATTCCCCCTATACCCTCACTCACTTTCCCCTCCTTTGAGGTCCACACCCACAGACTCTTTCGGCCATTTTCCATCAGAGTCGGCGTTGTCTACAGACCCCCTGGCTGACCCCTCCCGTTTCTGGCTCGTTTGGCTGCCTGGCTGCCTCGCTTACTCTCTACTGTAATAGCCACTCTCATCATGGGTGATTTCAACATCCCCATTGATGACTCCATGTCTCCTTCTGCCTCTCAGTTTCTTTCACTAACCTCTTCTCTTGGCCTCTCGAAGTTTACTGACTCTCCAAGGATGGGAACTCTCTGGATCTGGTCTTCTGTCATCTTTCCTCAATTTCTAACTTCACTAATTCTCCTTTGGCTCTCTCTGATCCCAACCTTATCTACTACAGTCTCACAAATTCTCAGCCTTCTCTGGACAAACCTTCTCATCACACATTCCGAAATATCCGCTCCATTAATACTCAGGAACTCACAGACACCAATCAGTCCTCACTGCCCCCAATCTCCTCCCTCTCCTGTTCTGACCAGGCTGTCAAACGTTACAATGAAACTCTCACAACCACCCTGGACATGTTGGCACCACTCAGACACCGCACCACCCGAGTCAGACACCCGCAGCCATGGCACACACCTCAGACTCGCCATCTACAGAGCTGTTCCGGGTGTGCTGAGTGGCTGTGGAGAAAGTAGAAGCTACTTGCAGACTTTCTCCACTACAAATTCATTCTCAGGACATACCAGTCTGCCCTGCATTGTGCCAAAAAAATATATTTCACCTCCCTCATCTCAACACTACACAACAACCCAAAACGTCTCTTTGACACCTTCCACTCCCTCCTAAGGCCTAGAGCTCAGGCCCCAGTTACTGACCTCTGTGCTGAAGACCTGGCCACTCACTTCAAAGAGAAAATTGAAAATATCTGGCTAAACATATCTCAGTCCCCAAGTAATACCCATCCCATCTCCTCCTGCACGTCTTCTAATCTATTCTTAGCCCTTGACCCGACGACAGAGGGAGAAGTGTCCAGGCTTCTCCTGTCTGCGCCCCACCACCTGCCCTACTGACCCCATTCCCTCCCACCTTGTCCAGTCTATTTCTCCAGTTGTCCTCTCTCACCTTACTGCAATCTGTAACCTCTCTCTCTCTCTCCACTGGGATCTTTCCATCTTCCTTCAAACACGCCATCATAACCCCTTTACTAAAAAAGCCCACTCTGGACCCATCCTGTGCTGCCAACTACCGACCAGTCTCTAACATGCCCTTCATCTCTAAACTCCTGGAACGCTTGGTCTACTCTCGCCTAATCCGCTATCTCTCTACTAACTCTCTTCTTGACCCTCTGCAATCAGGTTTTCGCACCCTACACTCCACGGAAACTGCCTTAGTTAAAGTCTCAAATGGCCTCCTAACAGCAAAATCTCAGGGTAACTACTCCTTGCTGCTTCTCTTGGATCTCTCTGCAGCATTTGACACTCTGGATCACCACCTTCTCCTCAGCATGCTCAGCGCCAGGACACCGCTCTCGCTTAGTTCTCATCTTACCTGTCTGATCGCTCCTTCAGTGTTTCTTTTTTCGGATCTACCTCCTCTCCTCTCCCTCTTGCTGTTGGAGTTCCTCAGGGATCAGTTCTAGGTCCTCTCCTCTTTTAATTGTACACAGCCCCCATTGGACAAACCATCAGTAGATTTGGCTTCCAGTACCATCTCTATGCTGATGACACCCAATTATACACCTCCTCCCGTGACATCAGTCCTACTCTCCTACAAAACACCAGTGACTGTCTGTCCGCTGTCTCTGACATCATGTCCTCTCTCCATCTGAAACTAAACCTCACTAAAACTGAACTTCTTGTCTTTCTGCCATCTACTAACCAACCCCACCCTGCTATTCCTGTTTCTGTATGTGGTACCACCATTTCTCCTAGGCAGCAGGCCCGCTGTCTGGGGGTTATATTAGATTCTGATCTGACCTTCACCCCATATATCCAATCCCTTGCCCGCTCCTGTCACCTGCACCTCAAGAACATTTCCAGAATCCGTCCGTTTCTCACTGTGGAAACAAGTCAAACTCTAATTGTGGCCCTTATTATTTCTCGTCTTGATTACTGTAACTCCCTGCTAATCGGTCTCCCCCTCTGCAAACTATCCCCTCTCCAATCTGTCCTGAATGCAGCAGCCAGGCTCATCTTTCTTTCCAGCCGCTATACTACTACCTAGTGTTGAGCGATTATTATCGACAAAGTTGAAATCGGCACGGTTTTTATGTTGATCGGATTTTTTAGATCATGCGAAATTTAGGTTAAAATCTGTGCATAATTTATTAATATCGCGCCATTTTCGGCGCTTCCTGTCATGTTGGCGGCCAGCAAATCAGCTTAGAGAATAGAGCAGGGTGAGCTGTGTGTGAGACGTCATGACTGGGATGTGTATGGTTGCGATTGGCTGGAAAAATCACATGACCTCGTTTTACATAGAACAGCCCTTCCTGTTCAGTGTGTGTCAGTATCTCAAAGGAGAAGGACGTGCGCTCTGCCTCTGTGCAAACAGCTCAGCGAAATTATTCTATTTGTTCACAGAGACAGCTATACTTTTAGCTGTGAGCCTTAGAACTTAGGTAGATCAGAGATTTGCAGATTTTAGGTAGTTAGGCTGAGAATTTTAAAGGAGCATCTACCGCTATAAATTCACAGGGGGAGCGGGGGGGGGGGGGGGGCGGCGACACAGACAAGCTCTTTAAAGGATACTGGATATTGTGCACCCAGACTTAGTGTAGAGATTGCATTGCAATAGCTTTATTATTAACAGTTTTCTGTTGAAATATTACTTGGATGTTGGCCAGCCTGAACTTATATAAGGATACAAATCTTTTCTAGTAACTGCAGGTGTATTTGTTAGGTGCAAAACTCCACTTTTATTATCAGTATACATTTCATATAGGTGTTTTTTTTTCACTTAAGGTCAGTCAAGCTTTGTTGATAGATGTACCTTGCACTTAAATTTGAATCCAGCAATTTTGTAGTCACCACAGGTGTATTGATAGGTGCCAAAAATACCTTTTATTATCCGTATACATTTCAGATACGTGTTTTTTTTTTTCACTTTGGCGCAGGCCAGCTTTGTTCATAGAGCCACCTTGCAGTTAAATTTGAATCCAGCAATTTTGTAGTCACCACAGGTGTATTGATAGGTGCCAAAATACCTTTTATTATCCGTATACATTTCAGATACGTGTTTTTTTTCACTTTGGCGCAGGCCAGCTTTGTTCATAGAGCCACCTTGCAGTTAAATTTGAATCCAGCAATTTTGTAGTCACCACAGGTGTATTGATAGGTGCCAAAAATACCGTTTATTATCCGTATACATTTCAGATACGTGTTTTTTTCACTTTTGGTCAGTCAAGCTTTGTTGATAGAGGTACCTTGCACTTAAATTTGAATCCAGCAATTTTGTAGTCACCACAGGTGTATTGATAGGTGCCAAAAATACCTTTTATTATCCGTATACATTTCAGATACGTGTTTTTTCACTTTTGCCCAGTCCAGCTTTGTTGATAGAGGCACCTTCCACTTACATTTCAATACAGCAATTTTGTCGTCACCGCAGGTGTATTGATAGGTGCCAAAAATACCTTTTATTATCCGTATACATTTCAGATACGTGTTTTTTTTCACTTTGGCGCAGGCCAGCTTTGTTCATAGAGCCACCTTGCAGTTAAATTTGAATACAGCAATTTTGTAGTCACCACAGGTGTATTGCTAGGTGCCAAAAATACCGTTTATTATCCGTATACATTTCAGATAGGTGTTTTTTTTCACTTTTGGTCAGTCAAGCTTTGTTGATAGAGGTACCTTGCACTTAAATTTGAATCCAGCAATTTTGTTTTGATTTGAGGGATTTGAGAATAGCTGTGATTTGCCGTCTTTTAATAAGAGACTTTCCAAAACTCTTCCATACCTTCTCAAATTTGTATATTTCTGAACATGGAGCGAAATTCAGGTGGAAAGCGAGCAAAGAGGGGGGTAGGACATGGAGGTAGACGTACGAGAGATGGTGCTCCTTCCAGTGCTGGCGATAACACGCATGCCAGCGGATCATCAGTTGCAGGACCATCAGGCCTGTCATCGCTGGGTCAGGGCCCTGTGAATCTCAGTAACGAACAGCGTCGCCAATCTGTTCTTCAGTGGTTAATGCAACCTACATCCAGCAGTCTTACCTCCTCGTCTTCCCAGTCACGGCCACAAATGTCGTCATCAGCATTATCAGCATCCGTCCAACATGAAGCGAAGGCAGCCCAAATGTCAACTCGTGTACCCACCACTGTGGATAATCCATTTTCTGAAGACCTCTTTGATGACAAAACGCGGTTGGGGTGAGAAGGCATGTTAAAAGATCAAGTGGCCAAAGAGGATGATTTTGTCTGCTCTGACGCCCAGTTACTCATGCCATCAGAGAAGGAAAAGGAAGCCGGTCAATCGGCAAAAAATCTGGACGGTCGGCAACGCCTTGCAGTGCCTCTTGCTTGTAGCCCGCAGCTCCTGGATGCAGAATGTCAGGATGACGAAGTCACCTGTGTTGATGATGATGATGACGACATTGCGGATCCAACGTGGTCTTTTCAGCAGAATTTGCTTGCGAGTGCTTCATCACTGGACGAGGAGGAAGACGATGGGGTAGTGTCAATACGGGTCCCGCCTCAAAAAGGGAGAGGGCGGTCGCAGAAGTCCGCTGATATGATTCCGCCAGCCATGGTCAGCGGAAACCCTGCTCCTCGCTTATAGCCGTCACAAAGGTCCAGGACCTCTCAAGCTGGGCCTTCTTTGAGCAAGCCTCTGATTCACCCAGTGATTGTCAATGCCCGCCTTTGCCGTAAACGCATAAGTAGAGGCAAGAATCTTAGGTGTTTAACCACCATCAACATGTCTAGTCACATGCAGCGAATGCATGAGTTGAAATGGAGGCAACAC
The DNA here is from genome assembly GCA_025379985.1 of Phyllomedusa bahiana. Lineage (NCBI taxonomy): Eukaryota > Metazoa > Chordata > Amphibia > Anura > Hylidae > Phyllomedusa > Phyllomedusa bahiana. Next base: position 21,809 of record JAODAL010042489.1, on the reverse strand, counting down.
TTGGCCAAAAAAGGCCAGACCGACGCCGGGCTTCCAACCACTGTCACACCCTCTGTCTCTGCCTCCTCCTCCTCCGCCACCACCAAGCGTTCCTCAGCTGCCCATGTCTCTCAGAGTCATGATCAGGGATCAGCCTCTGCTTCAGCCTCCACCATCGCCCGAGTACCACCAGCACCACCAGAGACCCATCCTACCCCTTCTCCTCCCGCCAGTTTGACGACCTGCACGCCGCACAGCGGCCAGTCTAGCAGCCAGCCTTCTGTCTTCCAGGTTTGGGAGCAGAAGAAACACTTTAACCCAAACCATCCCAAAGCCAAAAGCCTGAATGTCGGCATTGCCAGGCTTTTGGCCTTGGAAATGTTGCCTTTCCGTCTGGTGGACACAGATGGGTTCACCACATCATGGCCCTTGCCTGCCCCCAATACCAGATGCCGAGCAGGCATTTCTTTGCCAGAAAAGCCGTCCCTGCCCTGGCCAGCCACGTGTCATCTAAAATTTCAAGCGCGTTGTCTGCATCTGTGTCCCGAAAAGTCCTTCTTACCACCGACACATGGACTAGTAAGCACGGCCAAGGCCACTATATCTCTGTGACAGCTCACTGGGTGAGCTGGGTGGATGTCTCTGGGGGTGACGGTGGCTCTCAGGCTCGACGCACGCTCTTCAAAACCGCAGGGATGGGGCAGGGCTCTTTCCCCCAAGGTCCTCTGGTGGCATCACGTGCCCAGAGACACCAGGCCGTGTTGAAATTAATCTGTCTTGGAGACCGTCCACACACAGGTCAGGAGCTGTGGACGGCTCTACGCAACGAGACCCAGCGCTGGCTGGGTGACAAGAACCTTGTGCCAGGCAAGGAGGTGTGCGATAAAGGGTGAAATCTGCTGGCCGCCTTTAAGATCGGTAGGCTGGAGCACATCCCTTGCCTGGCACATGTCATGAACCTTGTCGTCCAGAAATTTCTAAAGAGCTACCCGGGTCTGGACAGCCTGCTGAGGAAGGCTCGAAGTCTAAGTTCGCACTTCCGCCGTTCGCACCCTGCTTCGTCCCGCCTGGCTGCGTTGCAGCGTCAGCTCGGCCTCCCCGTCAACCGTCTCATTGTTGACGTGGCAACACGCTGGAATTCCACCCTCCACATCCTCCAGCGATGGACAGCAGGCAATCCCAATTAAAGGTACAAAATTTGACACATGGCCCTAAAAAACAGGGGTTTGGGAAACCGGGGGGGTGCTAAAGCCACCGGAGTGGGGGGCAGGTGAAAGACCCTATGCACCACCCTTTGGGCCAATTTTTTTGAAGAAGCCCACCAAAAGGGTTTCAGTGGGGAAAGCCCTTGTCAAAGGGAGCATTGGGGTTTGATCTTATTCGGGAAACTTCGTTGGACACTCTGAAACAACAGGTCCCCCCCAAGGAAGGGGGGGAAGGGGACCAGACAGACACGGGGGCCTTTCCCTTCCCCCGTCGAATCCACAAGGCCCGACGGGTTTCATTTTTTTAAAATGGGTTTTTCATTAGGCAGGGGGTTCGGGGCCCGGGGGCTAGGGGAAAAGGGCCCTTCCCTTTAAAAATTAAAATAGAACCTTTAAAACGTACAAAATTTTAATAAATCTTCTTAAAATTTAAAATATAAAACATTAACCCTTTTAAACATACAAAAAGTCAGTCTCTAGAAAATTGGAAAAAGAAGCTTAGCTCAAGGTTTTTTGTTGCAAACCCTCCGGGGTTCGTTCGGGAGTGATAATTCGCCCCACACCCCAGTAGCTCGAGACGCCAGTGTCCGCGGGGCATCGTTTCAGCACCTCCGTGCGACGTTTGGGGGAAATTTGCTCCCCCCTTCCTCAGGCACTTACGTCACAGAAAACCCAGCCCCCTTAAAAATATTAAAATTTTTTAAAAAAAAAAATTCTTACTGCAGGATAAAATGTAATGTTAAATTACTCCTGTGTTCTTCTTACAAAAATCCCAAATAAATTATTCCCTTTTTCCAAACAGGTTTTTATAAAATACTCTAAAATTCCCAAGTTTTCATTAAGGCCTTTGGGGGTTAAAGGGGACTCCAAAGTTGAAACCCAAAAACGCCTCGGTTTTAAAAAATTTTCTTACCCAGGTGTGAACGGTCATACAAAAGACCTTCTCTAATATACACCATCGTAGTTCCAAAGGTCATGGGGGGGCCTCGGAAAAAGCCTTGTAAATTTGTTTCCCCAAATATTTTCTTCCAAAACTATTACCATCAAATTAAAATCGCTCTCCCCCATTTGGAGTTTTTTAAATTTTTTTTTTTTTAGGTTTTTCAAGGGAAAGACCTTTTCATTAACCCTTTTTTTTGGGCCGGTTTTGCTGCCCTTTCCCTACTTAAAACCGGGCCCATGGGCATTTAATCAAAAAAATTCACCCTTGGGCTGTCACATGTATAAAATTCCATGGTTTTTTAATTTTGTGACCTTTTTGGGGGATGTTGAATGCTACCCCCTTTTTAAAATTTTAATAGATAACAGTTCTTGACATTTTAAATGGGAAAATTTGTGCCCGATTTAAACTGTTTAAAAAAAAGACTGTTTTTTTCTTTTTTCTGGTCGTTTAAAGGGCCCAGCTGTTATTAATTTTGGCCCAATGTTCTACCTTTACGGTTTTATCCAACGTGGGGGGTTTTTTTAAATAGGGTCCCAAACTTAGCATTTACTTTCCCCCTTTAAAACATCCCAATGCTTTCAAGATAGCTTTTTTACTAATCCCGGTTTTCTGCATAGATGACAAGTACTAGGGGGGTTAAACTTTTTAATTTGGTTTTTTTAGTTTTCTGCTTTAAATTTAATTTTTCCCCAGGGGGATCGAAAACCGTCGGCCTATCATTCCCGAGGTAATTTCCCCCATATAAAACCCCCTGTTTTTAAATTAAAAAAACAATTTTTTTTCCCTCACCACAGATATTCTTCTTCACTGGAGCAAATCCTCCCTCGCCCTCCCCCAAAATTTTGGGGCTTAACCCTCCTTTTAAAACTTGGGGGGCTGCTAATCTATAAAGGGAAAAACGTTTTTACAGTCAATTTTCCCTTTTGTATAAGGGGCGGAACCCGATCGTTTATTTCCGGTTTTTTTTCACTAAAAACCTAAATTTTGTAATTTCTAGACATATCTTTAGTCATATGAAAAAACCCCCGAGGGGAAAAGGACCCCCCTTTTAGGTACCGACGAAGTGGGTTTAAGCCCCTGGGTTTTAGAGCCCGGGCCAAAAGCGAAAGACATTTTGGGCTATTAAAACCCTGGGAAAATGTTTCTGTTATAAATTTAAGGGAAAGAAAGAATTTATCCTCAAAGATTGCATGTAAAAAAAATTAGCAAAACTAGGTCCCAAACGGAGACCCCCCTTTGATGTGCCCTGGATCTGTTTAAAAACAATTTTGGGGCACCAAAAAGGAAAAAAATTCCTAGGGGCAACCAGTTTCCCCAAAAAACGATAAAAAAAGCAATTTTTGGGATTTTTACAATTTTTCATCACAGAAAAAAAATTTTCATGGTTTTCCGTTTTTCCCCTCTTTTAATTGGGGTATTGGTAAAAAGCGACCTTTTTTATTTAAGGGTTTTAAAAAGCCAAGTATCTCTGGACATATCTATTTTCCTTTAAATTTTCTCTTCAAAATTGGCCTGTAATTTTTAAAATTCTAGGGGGAAATTTTTACCGGGAGGTTGGGAAAAATTATCCCACAAAACAGCTAGGGGGTTTCCCGGGGGGGCCAACACCCGAGACAATTTTGGGGGGCCCGGGGGTTTTGTGATTTTACTTATGTATCTTGGAACCTATTGAGGATTGGGGGCCCCTTTGGTTATTTTTTATTAGTAAACTGTTTTTTCATGGCCTAATAATATTTTTCATAAGGGGGCCCCCTGAAACTATACCTTGTATAATTTAAAATAATTTATTAGGGAGGGTCCTCTTTTAAAAAAATTGATAGACAAAGGGTATCCTTAAGTTGTGTCAGGGCTTCCTGAATATAAAGGTTCATATCCATAATTTTGATGCTTCCCCCCCCTTTTCACTTTTTTTATTGTAATACGGGGGGCATTTTTTTTGATTCTTTAACCCCCTCTTTTCTTTCTTGTTTAAAATTGTTAAAGACTATGTTTTACCTTTTTGTCTCCCCTTGTTTTGTCACCCTCCTTGAAATTTCCATTTTGTTCAAAAAAAATCTAATGCCCGCAGATCAACTTCTGGGGTCAAATTGACTCTGGCCTTTTTAGCTTTTTTGAATACAATTTATTACTTAAACCCTCTATCACCTGGGAGGAAAAAAAATTTTGCATTTTTATTTAAAGGCAGAAACTATAGAAGTTTAAAAGGGGAAGTCAAAAAAATATCTAACTCTTGGCTGGGGGAAAAAATTTTAATCCCTTTCTAAAAAAATCCTGTTGAACGGGGGAGAGAACTTTTTATGAAAATTTATCACAAGGGGAAAGATTCCCTTTTCTTCCTTTGGGGGTTTATGGGGCCCCTTTTTCCCAATTTTGGTCCTGGGGTGGGAAACCCCGCACTTATTTTTAGGAATAGCGCTTGGGTTTTTCCAAAAAATTTTGGGATCGGGTTTGTTTTTGGGTGGGAATCTTGGTTCATCTGGGGGGATCTTCTCTGGAACCGGAAACGTCAGTATTGGGTTAAGCGGAGTTTCCCGTCGTCCCTTTTTTTTATACCAGGGCCGGGGTCTTCTTTGATGACTGTTTTCTCCCCTGCCCAGGTTTTAAACGCCATTCGCTTTCATTTAAACCCCAGTATCTCCTCATATTTCTTTAATTTATTCGTAGTAATATTTGCTTTATTTTTTCAATGTTGCCCTTTAAATTTTCCAAAAATTTGGTTTTTTGGGTTTACTTCTCAAAACCCAGGTAATACGTTTTTTATTCATCTTCCCCAAATTTTTTAATCTCCCTATGGTCCCTATCGAGGGTTTAAAAAAATTTTTTCAAAGGCTGGATGGTGAGGAAACATAAAAATCCATGGATTTCGAAATTTTCTAATGGCAAAAAATCGGTCTCTATAAATTTTTTATCTTCAGGGAGATTTGGTTGGAAATTTCTGCGTAAACCTCTAGGTATCCCGGGGTGCTTTAACATACCTGCTACGCTGAAGCATGAGAGGTCAGGGTTTTCTTCCTTTTTTTTCAGCTGTTCTAACCTTCGGGGATAAAATTTTTCCACAGGGTTCCTCACTGTTTTTTTCCAATTTAAGCCGCAGACTCGCCTGCCCGTAAAAATCGTGTTTCCTTTTTTGTTTCCCCCCGGGGAAAAAAGAACAAACTCTGCCCGGGGCATAATTTTGGGACCGGCAATCTCTTCGAAGGGCATTTTAGTCTCTGATAATCCAATTTAAAGGCTAAAATTTTGGGGCCCCTTTGGGGTAACCCGTAGGGCAAAAATATATAGAAGTGGGGCCAAATCATACTCAATGAACGCTTCTCAATAAGTAGGTTCTAACGTGGGGTTTTTCCCCCTCCCCCAAATTTATTCAGTCCTTTAAAAATACAATTTAAACCCCTTTTTAAAAGTAAAAAAAATTTTTAAAAAATTTTCTTAAAAATTAAATTAGACATTTAACCCCCCTTTAAAAACAGATTCAATCTCTAGTAAATGGGAAAAAAAGCTTAGCTCCAAAAAGGGTTTTTTTTTCGGGCCCTCCCGGTTTGTTCAAAGTCGATAATTTTGCCCCACACGCCGTGACCCCGAGACCCCCAGTGTCCCAAGGGATCGTTCCCGACCTCCGTGCGACGTTTCGGGGAATTGTCCCCCCCCTTCCCCCCCGGCACGTACGGGCACAGTAAACAGCCTCCTTAAATATTTTTAAAATCATTAAAAACAATTAATTTTTACTGCAAAGGAAATTTAAATTTTAATGTTTTGGGAAATTTCCCTTTTTTTCTCTTACTACTAATACCATCAATATTTTCCCTTTTTTCCAAAAGGTTTTTTTAAAAAGAATACTCTTAAAAAACAAATTTTCATTAAGGCCTTTTTGGGGTTAAGGACTCCAAATTGAAAAACCAAAACCCCTGCTTTTTTAAAAAAAATTTTTTTAGTCAGGTGTAAAGGTCAGAAAAAAAACCTTTTCTAAAATACCCAGTGTTTTGCAAAAACAGTCCCTTTTTTAAGCAGGGACAAATTTGGGGGAAAATTTGCCTTTTTTAAAAAGTCCCTAACTGCTCATCTATAATTTAAAGGGATAGCATTCAACATCCCACAAAAGGGCACAAGATTAAAAAAACCATGGGTTTCCTACATGTGACAGCCCAAGGGGGGATTTTATGATTAAAACCCATGTGGGGCCGGGGTTAAAATGTAGGGCAGACAGCAAGACCGGCCCAAAATTTGGATTAATGAACAAAAGGTCATCCATTTTGAAAAACCTAAGAAGAAAAAATTAACCACTCCCCAAAGAGGGGGAGCGAAATTTAAAAGATGGGAAAGTGGGAAAAAAATATTTGGGGGGAAAAAAATTTTGGGAAAAGGGATTTTGGCCCGGGGCCCCCCTGAAAACCTTTTCGAACTACGATGGTGTATATTTTGAGAAGGTCTTTTTGTACTGACCGTTTACACCTGACTAAAAAATTGTTTAAAAAAGCAGGCTTTTTTGGTTTAACTTTTGGGTCCTTAAAACCCCCAAAAGGGCCCTTAAAAGAAAACTTGAAATTTAGAGTTTCTTTTAAACAAATGTTTGGAAAAAAGTAATATCTGAGGGATTAAATAGTAAGAAGAAAAAAAGGAGTATTTATTCTTTTACAAATTTTTTTCCCGCAGTAAGAATTAATTGTTTTTTAATGATTTTAATATATTTAAGGGGGCTGTTTACTTTGACGTACGTGCCTAGGGAAGGGGAGGACAATTTTCCCCCAAACGTCGCACGAGGGGCGGGGATCCTTTCCCTGCGGGCACTGGGGTTTCGAGCTAAATGGCGTGGGGAGGAATTAAACGGGCTTCCCGAACGGGCTTTTGGGGGGTCCCCAAAAAAAAACTCTTGAGCTAAGCTTCTTTTCCATTTTTCTAGAGATGAAATCCTGTATGTAAGGGTTTTAAAAACCCATGTGTCAATTTTTAAAGAAGTTTTAAAATAAAATTTTGTACTTTTTAAAAAGGTTTAAAATTTGTTTATTGGAAACTAAAATTGGAAAGGGGGGAGTGGAGAACCCCACTTTTTAAAAAACCACTTATTTGGAGAAGCGCTCTTGGGAGTATCGAGGGGGGCCCCCATTTTATATTTTATATTGACTATTTGAAAGGGCCCGGCCCATCACCCTCTCAGGGGGTTCATCTCAGGAAGTCGGGGCTGTGTTAAAAGCTTTGTGGGGGGAAAAGCGGAGGAGGAGGGGGAAAGGGTATTCCTGGGACACAGAGGGTTTACCGACGCCCCTTTGCCTTGGAAAGGGGGGTTGGCGCGAATTTGAGGCGGGGAGGAAGATGAGGAAAAATCAGTTTCTAGTGCCCCTGACCCGGGGGTTGGGGAAAAATCAAGGCCCCCATCTCTAAATTGAGTGTTTGGGATGCTAAATTTTCCCCTCCAACATGACCCTCTTTTTAAAGGCCATAAAAATGAAAAACATTTACTGGGGGGCCCCCCCTTTCCTGGACCCCCCGGTTTACAAAAAAAACTCGGGCATTTTCCCTTTCCACCCCCCCAAAAATGAGAGAAAAATGCGGGGAAATGGAGCCCTTGCTGATTGATCTTTGGAGAAATTTTGTTGCGTTGTTTAAACGTTTTAAAATTTGTCACGGTAAACAACTTTCAGTGACGGGGACAGAAGTAGAGTGCCAAGCGCCGTAGCGGCAGCGCAGCGGGCCCAAGGGGCAAACCCTTTAAGGGGTGCCTCGGGGCAATCTTTTTTTTCCACCTCACCAACGCATGAAGGGCGGGGCCCCAACCAAAAACCCCCAGAGACCAGCTTAAGATATGGTGCACGAATATCTGGTCTAAACCCTGATGTTTTGTATGTGTTTGGCCCAAAAATAGATTTTGGGGTACCCAAAATTTGGCGAATGGCCGAGCTCCCCCGGGCCCTTTTGCCATAGAGGGTTGTCTTCCCCAAGAACCCAGCGCTTATCTGAGGGGGGGGGGGGACCCTTCAGAAAAGTGGAGGAGTCCTTACAGAAAAAAGAAATGGGCTTTCCACAGAAAATTGTGGACTTTTGGGGACTTTCATCAAAAAGGGAACCCCGGCTGGATCTCTGTTGCTTTTCCCCCAATTTGCCGATTTCCCCGGGATTTTTTTCCCGGGTTTCTACTTCACATTCCTTTTAAAAACAAAAATGATCCTCTTAAAAATTTTTTTTTTTAAAATTGATCATTTCTTACTGCAATTTTTTATTTTTTTTTCCCAAAAACAGTTCTTTTTGGGGTTTTTGCTGTGAGGAGATGTAAAAGACGGGGCAAGGTTTCATGCAACACCGTTTTCAATTACTCACTTTATCTTTAAATTTTTTCGCATTTTTCAAGGGTTTTGAGTCTTGTTGCTGTGAGTTAAAAGTATAATCATGGCCCTTTTTTGAACAGAAAATGTGGTTCTAAGTGGCATTTCTCCCTCCAATTTTTAACAGGGGCCCTGAAAAAGTAATTTTTTTTAATTTTTTTGGGTCATGCTGCTTTTTAAAAAGCAGCAAAAACTAAAGGTCCTATTACAAAAAAAAAATTTTTTTTAAAAAGGGCATTTGTTCTTCCCCCAAAAGTCAAAAAAATGGTCAAGGGTCATGTTTTTAATTTTTGGGGGCATTCTGCTGTTTTTTTTTTTTTCCCCTTTTTTCAAGCTATACTACAGATCCCATTTTTAAAAATGTTTTTTTCTAAAAAGGGCCTTTTTTTTTCACAATTGTTTAAAAATGGTCAAGGGTCATTTTTTAATTTTTGGGGGGCATTTTGCTGTGGCATGAACTATTAAATTTTCAGGTTTTATTCTAAAAAAGGGTTTCTTTTAAAAGGGGCATTTGTTCTTCACAATTGTCCAGAAATGGCTCAAGGGTGATGGTGCTGTCAAAAAAGGGAAAAGGTATGGGCACTGTTAATGGGGCACTATTGCAAAAAGGGCTTGTTTTTTCAAGATCTTTAACATAGCTAAACAATCCCTTTATTGAAAACAACCCAAATTTTAAAACAAATTTAAAAAAAAAAAAACCCAAAAAAAATGGTGGGATTCCATCCTATTTTAAAAAAATTTTTTTCTAGAAAAATTTGGAAAACTAAAAAATTGAAAGGGACAAAATAGGGTAAAAAAAAATTCCCCTGAATTGTAAAAAGGGGAAAAGGGAAAGGAAAACTTGACCCGATGTAGGTTATTCAGAGGAATGGAGTATGGAAAACACGGACAGAGACCAAAAAAAAAAGAGGAAATTTTCCCCCGCATGTTGAAATTAAAAAAGAGAAAAAAAAAAGCCCAAAAAAAAGGGCCCTGGGTGGAACAGGAGGGGTTTTAAACCCCCGTATTTCCAAGTGAAGCTCAAATTTGGGCCGCCCCTCATTCGGAGGGTCAAGCGCCTACCCAGGTCTTGACTGTGTACTGAGGAAGGCTGGAGGGCTACTCCCCACTTACCCATTCGCTTCAGCACGAATGTTTTTGTTTTGGGTGCATTTATAAGGGCCCTTTTTTTCTTTGTTTAATTTGATGGGGGGAGCCCAGCCTGGGCTCTCACGCACCCACTGTTTAAATCCGGGGCCCCGGCAGCTAAACCTGGGGTGTTAATAGATGACAGCCGCTTTTCCTGGGCTCTACAGCAACCCCCTGTAAGGGCTGGCAGTGGACCTCCGTGTTAACAGATGGCTGACGGCAGCACTGGCTCTCACCGTTAGGGGGATTCGGGGGAGCCCTTTAAATTTCTCTAAAAAAAAAAATGATTTTGAAAAAGGTGGGTTTTAGTGAGGTTAATTTGTGTCCCCCGGGGGCCCCGGGCTGGAAAAAACTGCCCCAATTTTAGGGGTTTTTAAATTTTTGGGGGTGGAGTCCCCTATGGGGGGCGGGATCATTTGTTTTCCAGGGAAATCTGTCCCCAATCAAATGAGGAAGGATTTGGGGAAAAATGAAACCATTGGAAATTTAAATTTGGGTGAACAGTTCAGAACCCCGGGGGGCAAAAGTCTTTCAAAACTAAGGGAAATGTTCTGGGGGTGATTAAAGGGCATTTTTTTTTACTTATGGGGTGTTTCGGCGAATTAAAACATCTACACATTTAAAAAAAACCTTTAAAAAAAAGCCCGGGGGGGGTGTTTGTTGTTTTGTTTTTCACAGGAAAAAAAAGCAAAATGATTTAAAAAAAATGTAAAAACTATAAAAAAAAAATTCCCTAAATAAAAATTTTGTAAACAAAAAGTTTAGTTTTCCAAAAAAAAATTTAAATGACAGTCATGTACAAAAAAAGCTTTGTGCCACTTTTTGATCTGTGGGTCAAACAAAGGGTTTTGGGCTCTGTGTGGCCCAGGGGCCCCGGGGTAGTCAATGTCCAGTTCAACTAAAATTGGGGGTTCAAAAACTTCTTTTTCCGGGCCTTTTTTAAACTGTTTGGGTTTAGACGGTTTTAAAGGTCATTTCTGTGGTACAGAACACGTTAGCCCAATGTCCATTTTAAACAAAAATTGGGGCAAAAAGCCCCCTTTTTTTGGGGAATTTTTTAAATAGGGGGGGTCAGAAGGTTTAATGGTCTTACTGGGGCCAAAGAAAGGTTTTAGTAAATGCCCAAATTCAAAAAAATTTGTGGTTAAAAGGGACCCCTTTTCTGGCATTTTTTTAAATCTGGGGTATGCGGGTTTGGGGTCAGGGTTGTGGCCCAGGACAGAAAACAGTAAATTGCCAGGTCAACTTAAAAGGTGGTTGCAAGGACCCCTTTTTTCCCGGGCACTTTTTTAAATGGGGGGGGGCATTGCAGGTTTGGGGCTCATGCGGGGGCCCCGGGGACAGTTTATAGTCAATGTCCAGTTAAACTAAATGGGGGTTTGAAAGACCCTTTTTCGGGCATTTTAAATCTGGGGGTTTCAGATAGGTTTAAGGGTCAGCTGCTTTCCCCAGGACGGGTAGTCAAAAGGGGTTCCCCGGGTTTCCCCTTTTGTGGGAAAAACCCCCATTTTGCCCCCCCGGGCACCTTTTTAATTTGTGGGTTTGATGCGGGGTTTAAAGGGTCAGGCTGGGGTGCGGGGACAGGGTTATGAAGGGGTGTTTGACTTTTTTTCTGTGGCTTTTTTGCCAAAGATTTTAACCCACGTACCCATTTACTGTTTTGGATGAAAAATTTCCCCAGCTTCCCCCAAGGGGGGTTTTTTTTTTGAGCGATTACGTTGGCTATCGAAAAGGGGGGGATGGGCGATAGTCGGCCCATCGATAAGGTTTTTCCCCGATAGGAGCATTCGTTTTTTGACCCGAAGGGACCATTAAAGTCTAGGGGGAGGCAACAAAAACCTTCATTTTTTTCACCCAACGGGGCTGGGGAAGCGGGAAAATTAACACCCAAAAACCTAAAATAAACCCGGCTACATTTGGGCCCACAAAAACAAAGGCCCTATAAAAGCACAAAAAAAAAAAAGTCACCCCCAAATTCACTTTTCCCCTGTCTTGTACCCAGCAGGGCCCCTTTAAAAACCTGCATCCCCCCAAAAATTTTAAAAAAGGGGCCAAAGGGGCCCAGTATTATTTGAACATCATTTTACTTAAGGGGCCATTAAAATACCCAATGCCGGGAAAGCACCCATGCCCCAAAAAAAACTGCAGGGACCCCAGATTAAAAAGTCCCGGAAGAAAGTGTTTTTAAAACCCCCAAAATTTTATTTGGGAATGGACTTGACAAAACCCTGTTCTGGCCCGCGGGCATGCCCCTTTAAAAACCTGTCTGCCCACAGAAAAAAAAAAGTCCCGGGGAAAAAGGAGTCTTTCAACCCCTTTTTAATTTGTAAATGGACATATAGCGTCCCTGCCCCGGGGCCCCACAGTATGCCTTTAAAAACCCTTTTTGCCCCCCGTTTAAAAAAGTGGGGAAAAAGGAGTTTTTTTAAAACCACCTTTTTAGTTGAATGGACTTTTGACTGGGAACTGTCCGGGACCGCAGTTGGACCTTTTAAACCTGTTGCCCCCAGATTAAAAATTTCCCGGGAAAAAGGAGTCTTTCAAAAAATTTTTAGTTGAATGGAAAATTGAAAAAACCCTGTCCTGGCGCAGAAATTGCCCTTTAAAAACCTGCTGCCCCAACAGTTTTAAAAAAGTGCGGGGAAAAAGGAGTCTTTCAAGCACCATTTTATTTAAAACGGGAAAACATTGACTTTTCCCTTGTCCGGGAAACCGCGTTTGACTATTAAATCTGTCTGACCCCCAAAATTAAAAATTTTCCGGGAAAAAAAGGAGCCTTTCAACCACCTTTTTTGTTGAACTGGACATTGACTATCCTGCCCTGTCCCAACAGCATGCCCCGGGGGCCGGGGTTTACAGTGGGTGCGGGGGAAGAGCCAGGCTGGCGGTCGTATTTTTTAAAACACGCAGGTTAAATGCCCTGAGACGCAGAAACAAAAAAACTGTCGTGTGAACAGAGTGGGGAAAAGGGAAGGTGAGAACCCCAGCCCCCAAAAGCCCCCCAAACAGTCGGGCCCGGGGTTTGGGGGTTTTGCCCCCCCCGGAAGGGAGTGCGGGCCCAAATTTGGTTCATTTGGGAAAATTGGGGGTGGTGAAGTTCCTTTTTCCCCGGGTTCCCCTTTTTTTTGGGCATTCTTTTTTCTCATTTTACTAACGTGCTGGGGAAATTGCTCTGCCCTTTGTTCACTGCCCGTGCCCATCCCTTTGGGCCCGAATAACCTCCCATTTGGTCAAGTTTTCCCGGTACCCTTTTTGGAAACAATTCAGGGGAAAATTTTTTTACCGCTTTTTTTTCCCATGCAAGTTTTTAGTAGTTTAATTTAGACAACCCCTTTTTTAAAATGGAGGGAATCCCCATGTTTTTGGGTTTCTCTTTTTTTAAAATTGAAATTAAATGGGGGGTTCAATACGGGGATTGATAGTTTTGGGGGTTAAAGATTTTGGGAAAAAACCCCCCAATTTCTTTTTTGCAATATGTGCCTTTTAACAGTGCCCTCCCTATTCCTTTTTCTGAGCCCCATCCCCTTGAGAATCTTGAAAATTGTGAAGAACAAATGTCTTTTTGCCAAAACTTTTTTTTTATAATAGGCCCTTTTAGTATAGTTTGTTTTCAAAGAAACAAATCCCCCCCCAAAAATTCAAAGCATGACCCTTGAGCCACTTTGGACAATTGTGAAAAAAAAAATTTGTCTTTTTAGAAAAAAATTTTTTTTAATAGGCCCGGGTAGTTTTTGATGCATTTAAAAAGCAGCAGACCCAAAAAAAATAAAAAAATGATTTTCTCAGCCACTTTTAAAAAATTTGGTGAGGGAAAAATGCCACTTAAAGCCACATTTCTGTTAAAAAAGGCCCATGATTATTGCTGTATCTCACGCTACATGCCCCAAAAATTTATAAATGGGGACTTCTCAGCCACTGTTAAAAATTGGGGAGGGGGGGAAATCCCCACTTAAAAGCCCAAATTTTTCCCCCTGGTTCCCCCGGGACCAAATTTTTAGCTGTATCTCCCCAGAAAACATGACCTCAAAACCATTGACAATGCAAAAAACTTTTAAAGAAAAGGGTGGTAAAGGGAAATAGGGTTTTGTATAAAACCTTGCTCTTTTACATCTCCTCAAAGCAATACCACAAAATAAAAATGTTGGGGAAAAAGAGAAAAAAAATTGCAGCAAAAAAATGATCTTTTTAAAAAAAAATTTTTTTTCCAAAAAGGGGACCATTTCTTTTTAAAGAGGAATTTGAAGTTGCCCCCGGAAACCCTTTTCCCCCGGGTGACCTCGGAAAACTGGGCCAAAACATTTCAGGGACCCTTTGGCCTGATTCATCTTGTTGGGTCCCGTCCAAACATTATTTGGGGGAAAGGGCCGGATGCGTTTGTCTGAAATAAACCCCCTAAAGCTGTGTGAAGGTCCGCTCAGTATGCGCTGGCTGTGGGCAGGACAAAAAATCTAGGGGTGACGACCCCAGCTGGGGGCCCAAATTCGCCCTTTTTGGGGATCCCCAGAAGTCTTTTGGGGCCCGGAACACATACATAAACCATCGGTGTTGGGGCTTTAGATAGGCTTTTCCCCCCCAAGTTTTTAAAGCTGACCCCGGGTGGGGGGGTGCCCCCCCCTGCTTTGCATGCTTTTTGGTGAGGGGGTTTAAAAAAAAGGTTTGCCAGAGGTCACCATTAGGCTTTGCCACCATGCCTGTGTCCCCGCTACGCCTACGGCCCTCTACTCCCTGTAAACGTCGTAAATGTTTTTTCCCACCTTTTGAATTTGGGGAACGGGAAGAAAGACGCAACAGATGTCTCCCAGGTTGACCCAATCAGAAAGGGGTTCCTTTTCCTCCCATTTTACTCTTTTTTTGGGTGGGGGGAAAGGGAAGTGGGATTTTTTGTTTTGTACCGGGGACCCGGGGGAGGGGCCAACCCAGTAAACGGGTTGTTCATTTTGAGGGCCCTTTAAATTGCGAGGGATCATTTTTGGGGGGGGAAAGGGGGGATTCCAAGCATCATGTGAGAGATGGAGCCTTGATTTCCCAAGCCTTGGGTCGAGGGGCACTAGCAAATTTTTTATCTTCCCCCCCTTCCTTTCCTTTTTTCCCTCCCCTCAAATTCGCGAAAACCTCCCCAAAGGGGCCCCAGGGGACGTCGGAAACCCACCCGGTGTTTGGAATACCTCCCCCTCCTCTCTCCTCCCCTCCGTCCCTCCGGCATAGTTTCAACACAGTTACTTCCCTTTGAGTTTGATGCCCCTGAGAGCTGATGGCCCCCTTGCACTGCTCTGGCCCCCAAACCCCCTGCCAAATTTAAAGACCGATAAAAATTTTGCTGCCTTGTGGGCCCTTGTGGATTTGAGGAAAAGGAAAGGCTCCGTGTCGCTCTGTGCCCGTCCTCCCCCCCGTCGTGGGGGGGCCCTGTTGTTTCAGAGGGGGCCCAAAACGATCGTTCCAAAAACTAAGACCCCCAAAAATGTCATGCTGAAAAGGGCATTGTCCGCCGGGCCTTTTTTGGGGGTTGGGGGGGGCTTTTCAAAATGGCAAGGTTGGGCATAGCCTTTTTCCCCCTGGACCACTCTCAGTGGCTAAACCCCCCGAGGTCCGCACCGCTTTTTGTCGGGCCCATGTGTCACTTGTATGCGAAAAAGGCTTTGCGTGCTGCCCAATCGTGGAGGATGTGGAGGGGGGGGAATTTCCCCGGCGGTTGACACGTAACCCAATGAGAGGGTTTAAACGGGGGGGCAAATTACGCTGCAACGGCCAGGGGGACGAAGAGGGGGGGAACCCGGCGGAAGTGCGAACTTGGGGATTCGAGTTCCTCAGCAGGCAGCCCCAGCCCCGGGTAGTTTCTTTAGAAATTTTGGACGACGGGTTTTAATGAAATTTACCAGGAAGGGATGTTTTTCCACCCTCCCAAATCTTAAGGGGGGCCCAGCGATTTCGCCCTTTAAACGCACAACACCTTGCTTGGCACAAGGGTTCTTGTCACCCACCCAATTTTGTCGGCCCCCCACAGGGGAAAGAGCCGCCCCAAAAGCCCCTTTAAACTGTGTGTGGACGGTCTCCAAGACAGTTTAAATTTCAACACCGCCGGGTTTTTTCGGGGGGCCTTGGGGCCACCAGGGGAAACCTTTGGGGGGAAAAGGGCCCCTGCACCATCCTGCGGTTTTAAAAGACGTGCGCCAGCCTGAGACCCACCGTCACCCCCAAGGACACCCAACCAGTCCCCCCGGGGACCCCGGTCCAATTTTTAAAAGCGGCTTTGGGCCGTGCTTATGTCCATGTGTCGGTGGTCAGAGGGAATTTTTTTCCACCCACAGATGCAGACAACCCCTTGAAATTTTAGATGAACCGTGGCGGGCCCAGGGCAGGGACGGTTTTCGGCCCAAAGAAATGTTTCCCCCTAAAGCATCGGGTTTCCCGGGGGCAGGCAAGGGCCATGCGGGGGCGGAACCCTTCTGGGGTCCCCGGGAGGGAAAAGGGCAACTTTTCCCAAAGGCCCCAAAACCCTTTGGCAAACCCTCCCCCCCACTGCGAAAACCCTTTTTTGGCTTTGGGAGGGTTTTGGGGTTTAAAAAGTGTTTTTCTGCCCCAAACCTGGAAGACTAAAGGGTTTGGCTAAATAGACTGGCCGCTGTACGGTGTGCGGGTTTCATCAAACGGGGCGGGAGGAGAAGGGGGTTAGGATGGGTCTCGGGGTGGTGCGGGTTTGGTACTCGGGCGACGGGGGGAGGGTTTAAGCAGAGGGCTGATCCCTGATCTTGGCTCTGAGAAAAAATGGGCCCGGTGAGGAACGCTTGGTGGTGGCGGAGGGGGCGGAGAAGATGGTGTGACAGTGGTTGGGGGGGCCCCGGGGTGGTCTGGGGCCCTTTTTTGGCCCAAATGTTGCCTCCTTTTTAACCCAAAGCATTCCCCTGCAAAAGTGGGCTGATATGTTTGGGGGGGTTAAAACCAATAAGGTTCTTTTCCCTTTTTATTTCGTTTTCGGCAAAGGCGGCATATGAATTGCTGGGAAATTAGAGGCTTGTAAAAAAGGACGGTTGAGAGGTCCTTGGGGCCTTTTTTACGGCGATAAGCGGGAGGGGGGGTTTGCGGGTGACCCTGGCTGGCGGAATCATATCAGCGGCTTCCGGGGGCCCCCCCCTCTCCCTTTTTGAGGGGAAAACCGTACTGAAAAACTTCCCCCATGCCCCCCCTCCGCCAAGTGGATTTAAGCCCCCCCAAACAAATTTGCCCGAAAAGGGCCCGTTGGATCCCCCAAAGTCCCTCATCAAAAACAGGTGACTTGGGCGTCCTTTACTTTGATCCCGGAGCTTTCGGGTAAAAGCAAGAGGGAAAGCAAGGCGTTTTCCCACGCCCCGGGTTTTTGCCGATTTTAAAGGCTTCCTTCTCCCCCTCTGATTGGATCAGTAAATGGGCGTCCCGAGCAGAGAAAATCCTCGTCTTTTTGGGCCCCTTGATCTTTTAAAAATGCCTTTGACCCCAAAAAACTTTTTTTCAAACAAGAGGTTTTTCTGAAAAAGGGTTATCCACAGTGGTGGGTCCCCGAGTTGGAAATTTGGGTGCTTTTATTTTTGGACGGATGTGGTGATGCTGATGGGACATTTGTGGCCCTGATGGGAGGACGAGGGGTAAGACTTTCTGGATGCAGGTTTTCATTAACCATGAAAGGGGCAGATTGGCGCGCTGTTCGTTCTGAGATTCACAGGGCCTGGGCCCCGCGGGTGCAGGCCCGATGGTCTTTCAAAATGATGAAACCCCTGGCTTGTTTTGTGCGCAATGGAAAGGGGCCCCCTTCTTCTCGTTCGTCTACCTCCCTTCCTATCCCCCTCTTTGCTGTTACCACCCGAATTTAAATCCTGTTTAGAAATATACAAATTTGAGAAGGTATGGGAAGGTTTTGGGAAAAATTTTATTAAAAAAAAGGCAAATCACAGCTATTCTCAAATCCCCAAATCAAAAAAAATTGCTGGGTTTTAAATATAATGCCCAAAATAGATTTTATTTAAGTCAACAAAGCTGGCCTGCGCCAAAGTGAAAAAAACACGTATTTGAAATGGGATTTGGATAATAAAAGGGATTTTTTGGCCCAACCCAACCCAATTTCAAACCGTGGTTTAAATTCACAATTGTGGATTCAAATTTAACTGCCAAAATGGGTCTATAACAAATCTGGACTGGGCAAAGTGCAAAAAACAAGTATCGTAAAGGGATTCGGATAATTGCGCTTTTTCCCGGGCCGCCCCATCAATTCACCTGTGGTGACTACAAAATTGGTTTTTCAAAATTTTAAAAACAAAGTAGATCTATTTTAAAAAAGCTGGCATGCGGAAAGTTTAAAAAAAAACGTATCTGAAATGTTTTTTGGGTATTTAAAAAGGGATTTTTTGGAACCCAATTTAAATTCACCCCTTTTGTGAAAAAAAAAAATTGCAGTATTTTTACATTTAAGTGCAAGGTGCCTCAAAGAAACAAAGCTGTAGTGCACCAAAATCAAAAAAAACGTATCTGTAATTTTATTCGGGTTTAAAAAAAGGTTTTTTTGGGCCCCTAAACAATTCACCCGTGGTAAAATACCAATTGCGGATTCAAATTTTTAAATGCAAGGTGGCTCTATCAACAAATATGGAAAGGGCAAAAGTGAAAAAAACAGGATCTGTAATGTTTTCGGAAATAAAGGGATTTTTTTGGCCCCCTATTTTAAAATTTACCTGTGGTGACTAAAAAAAATTTCAGTTTCACATTTAAGTGGCCCAAGGTGTAATGAACCCAAAAAAGGTAGTGCACCAAAGTTAAAAAACAAAGTATCTGTAATTATTCGGATAATAAAAGGTATTTTTTTGGCACCCTTAAATTCAACCCGTGGTAACTACACAATTGCTGGGTTCAAATTTAACTGCAAAGTAGATCTATCAACAAAAACTGGCCGGGGCCCAAAATTTAAAAAAAAACGTATCTGAAATGTATTCGGATAATAAAAAGGATTTTTTGGCCCTATCAATTCACCCGTGGTGGGCTAAAAAATTTTCAGTATTCCAAATTTTAAATGAAGGTGCCTTTAATGAACCCAAAGCCGGGGGCGCCAAAGTCAAAAAACGTATCTGAAAATTTTTTGGATATTACAAAGGGATTTTTGGGGAAACTATTTAAACCGTGCTGGGCTTGCGGATTCTAAAAATTTTAAATAAATGGGGGAAAATAAAAAACCCCAAAAGGGGGGAATGGGCCCAAAAAAAGAAAAGGGAAAACATATCTGAAAATTTTTTACTGATAATAAAAGTGGGGTTTTTCACCAAAAAAAGAGGGCCTGCGTTACTAGAAAGGATGTGTATTCCCATAAGTTCAGGGTGCCCCAAAATCCCGGAAATTTTTTCAATTTGAAAACTGTTAACTCCTAAAATTTGGGCCCCTATTCTACACTAAGTTTGGTGAAATTTAAACCCGTATTCTTTTTTGAGGGTTGTCTGTGTTCGGGCCCACGGGGGGCCCCCCCCCGCTCTCCCCTCCTCCCCCCCCCCTGACTTTTACGCAGTAGATGCTCCTTTTAAAAATTTTTACCTAAAATTTATAAAAATTTTCCCCCCTCTAACTAACTAAAATTTTAAGGAAACACAGTAATTTGTAGAGGTTTCTCTGTGAAAAAATATAAAAAATTTCGCTTTAGCTGTTTGGACACAAGCAGAGCGCACGTCCTTTTGTTGGAGACGCTGGAAAACCCCCCCTTGGGGGGCCCCTGCCCCCGGAAAAAGCTGTTATTTGTAAAAAAGGGTCATGTGATTTTTCCCCGACAAATTTGCAAACCCCATTCCAATCCCGTCATGACGTCGCACCCCACATCCACCCCGGGCTCTTTCCGGTAAATTTATTTTTCTGGCCGCCAAAAAATTTAAAGGGAAACGCCCGAAAAAGGGCCCCGTTTTAATGATAAAGAAAGATTTTAACCAAATTATGCATGAAACCCCCCAAAAAAAACAGATCACCAAAAAAACTGTGCCCATTTCAAAAATTGGGCGATAATAAACGCTTTAAAAAAACAAATTTCCAGCCCCCTTTGGGTGTAATAATGAAGATGTTTTTCCTTCCATAGACTTTAATGGTTTATCGGCGTAATTGTTATGACTATGGATATCTCTTGATAGTTGCCCAATATCCCCCACCCCTTCCCCACCCCGTGGCCCCAAAAGTCAAATTTAATTTACTAAACACTACTAATGCCCTTTTCCCCCGTGTTTTGTCACTGGAATGGGGTTTCTAATTTAGTACAGGATACAAATATAAACTCAACACTCTACGCATAAAGCTCTCCCCCCAACGCTTTCCCCCAACATCTTCCCCCGGGCTCTGTCTACCCAAACCCATCCGCTTTTTCTCTGCTTTCTTGAAAATAAAGGGTTTTTCCCTCAATCAATCATCCCAACCTCCCCTTTCCCATCTCCAAGATTTACCGTGTTGCAACCCGTTTTTTGGGAAAATTTCTTTCCGCGGGGGATCAGGACCCTTCAGAACCCCCTTTGTTTTAGAGGGCCCTGAGAAAATCTTCTCAGTTTTGGCCTTTCCAAGATCCCCCCAAATGCTATCCACAAAATTTGTCACTCCCACATGGGCACTCACAGGGGACTTATCTGTATATAGTTTTACTTCGGTGCCAGGTTCTTCCCCTTTTTTTTTTTTAAACCACCCCCCCAATTTTTGAAAAAAGGTGGACCATTGTAAAACTTGGCATTTCTTTTCCGTATGTTTCCCCCCATACACCCTAATAGATTGTTTAAACTCTCACGAGCGGGCCCTCAAACTTTGTGTCTCATTTGTAAGTACTTTAATGTGTAAAAAGTCTGTTCGTTTACCCTTTAAAAATTTTTAAAATTTGCGGAAAATTTTTTGGCGCTATATAAATAAAGATTATTATTATAATAAAAAACACAACTCGGGAATATTTTAAGGGGTTTTCTTTTTTAAGGAGTTGACTGTGAGGTATAAATGTTTATTTTTACAAAATTGGGGATTTTTTTTAGTATACCAAAGTTAATTTTGGGTTTTATTTGTCCTTTTTTTAATTTTTTTTGATTTTGATTTATGTCTATGCAAATTTTTTGGGCTTTTTATTTTTGGCTTTGGTTGAAGCCTTTTTTTGGGGACCAAATTTTTTTTAATTGACCAAGAAAAAATGTAGAAATTTTTTTTTCTCCTGGCATTCATCATGTGGGATAAACAATAATATATTTTAGTAGATTGGACGACTGCATACTTCTAATTATGTTTTTTATTGTTTTTATTTATTTATTTGAAAAATTAGAGAAGGGGAGTGTACTGAAAGGGAAAAGGTGGAAAAATCAAAAAAATTCCCCAAAAGGGTGCCCCGCTCCCCCTTTTTAAAGGCTTAGATGAAAGGTTTTAGTTCATTCAGAAACTAAGTTTGGGTTAAAAAGGATGGGGGTAGGGTTATCTGGAGCTCCATATCTCCTTAATACCCCTCGTAATGCTGACTCTGTATTTTATATATGGCAAAGAGGGGCTGGGGATGGATACCCAACCCGTTTTTTTGATTCCCCCCTTTTTAGGTTCAGACCCCCCATTAAAACACCCAAAAGCAAACCAAAGCAAAATTTTCCCTAAACTAGCCCAAATGTCCATGAAGTTTTCAGTACAAAGGGGCCCCAAGAACTAGTGAAATACACAAAAAAAGCCATGTGAAAAAATGCAGATGAAATGTGCAAAAAAGATTATGGCAAAGTGAAATAACAAGTTAAAAGTTTTTATTCTCAGTAAGGATTGGTTTCCCCATGTATTTATGTTGTCCCTTTTGGGGGTATCTTAAGGATACCATGGGAAAAAAAGGGTACCATGAAAAAAGCTATGGAAAGGGCCATTTGAAATAAAATAGAGCAAATTTTTGACCTAAAGGACACGCTTGTTTTAACCCCATAAAAGAATTTTTTTTTATTTTTGGCAAATAGATCAAATATAGTCCACATAGCAGACGTGTAGCTTAAGGCTCAAGGGTCCTGGTGCAAAACTTCAGCTTCCCTACTTGGAGTAAGGCAACAGGATCGTACGTGAGTCAAAACAAGAATCCACTATCGCTGCATTGAAATATATATCATTATACAGTTTAGTTAATTGTGGGGTGCCTTCCAAATGTAAGATATTATAGAACTCCCCCGGGGGGACCGGTCGGTTCCCGGGGAATTTGCCCCTTTGGGTAAATCCCCCAATTGCCCTGGGACTCTCCCCGGCCTCAGCCCTCCGAGTAAGTGT
>JAODAL010042488.1:0-34773 GCA_025379985.1 Phyllomedusa bahiana | reverse complement strand
CTGGATGAAAATTGCGAAATGATTTAAGCCAAAAATGAAGTGTATTTGTATTGTAAAAACGCGGTTTCTTTAAATGAATACAACAGGAACTGGCTTAGATCCCACTTGGATATTGAATGTATATGCAGCTGCAGTGGACGCACACTGGATTTCAGATCCAATACCCCAAAAAATCAGAAATAGAACATTCAGAGAACAGTCTCTGAGACAAGCTGAGACACCCCACAAAAATCGCTGTGTAAAAATCAGTTCTTCAGAAAGCGCTATCACCCGCAGCAGCACCTTCCCTGTCAGTACAGTGAGAGGAGTGTGAGCTCCCAGCGGCGCGCTCGGTCTTATATGTGCGGTGACGTCACAGAATCCCGCCGGTCTCTGATTGGCTTCATCTCTGCACATGTCATGCAGGCTATGCCCTTCTTCCTCCCAGAGTGCTTTGCCCCATGTAACGCCATGTGCTCGCAGCCATTTTATCAATGAAAAGCACACTTCGTTCACCCGAAGTACCCCAAAGTTCGACTTCGTTCCGAACCGAAGTTTTCCTGAAATTCTAAACGAATTCCACTTCGTTAGAATCGATTCGCCCATCTCTATTTGGTTCGAGTTCGACTCAAGCTTCGAACAGAACTTTTCAAAATTCGAGGTTCTACTCGAACTTGAACTTTTTGGGGTTCGCTCATCATTAGTAGACATGTTTATGATTCTTTGACACCGAATCTAGGTGCAGAACAGTTAGAACAGCCAGACCATATTAAAGGGGGTCTGCCTGAGCCAGACTTGTTGTATTGGCAGTACACTGCGCCTGTATGCATGACCTGCCCAAGAACAGGTTCCTACATTCTGGCGCATTCTACACTGCTTTAAAGTGATTTAGAACTGACCTGTCAGCACCAGAATTCATACATCTCACCCAAAATCTTTGACCTGGCTAAGGGGAAGCCTTATTACAACATTGTCTGAATGTAAACTAGAAAGTTTCTATTCACTGAAGCAGGCAGATATATTTACAAGGGTAAGAAATTGAAAGTTATGTTAATTACTATGACATTTTGCCATGATTCCAAATCTCTGGCAATTGTAACTGATTGAGTTATTTACCCATGCATAGTAATTTGAGATGAATAAAATGTGGAAAATTTGCTTGTTCTATTTTTCATTTTATGCATTTGTCAACCTCCAATGTTTTAAGTGGCAGAAATAAAATTCTGCAAAGGAGAAAAAACAAGACAAAATTGTCTATTGTTGAATTGATAAACCAAAAAGAACCTGAGAACTTGCCCATCTCTCTACCGATCTCTACTGGTAAACTATCAATCACATATAGCCATGCATAAGGAATTCACTATGGTGGTCTCTCAAGTTACAATATTAATTCATTTCGGACTGTAATTCACTTTCTATGTAGAGCACAGGAGCTTCTTCATTGTCCTCTGAAGTACACAGGGTGTGCCAGAAAAGAAAAATGATGCCAAAAGGAGCTCATTCTGGCACATGTAAAGAGCAGTACAGAACATGTAGTACCACACTGTATTAGTAAAGTGCATAGAGTGATTGGTGATCTAGTAGCGCCTCTCTACAGTAAAGCGCGATACTAACTGCTCTGTACTGATCTTTACATTGGACAAGATGAGCAGCTCCTTTGTGCACCATGTGAGAGCCCCATTCTGGTACATTGTAAATAGTGTTGAGCCGAACCATTCAGAAAAAGGTTAGTTCGGCACAAATTTTACGTTTTTTCCGAACCTGAGCCAAACCAAATTTTTTGCCACAAGTTCTGTAAAATTCGGGTTTGGCACAGGTGTTTGACGACATTTTCAGCTGAGGGTATATGTATTTCACTGCATTTCCTGTTGAACGCCATTTCCACCCTACTCTCTGTAGTGAACACACTGCTGCCTCTGCGTGTGCTTGTTTTGCTTTTTCTATCGATTTTACACAGGAAAAGCTGCTAGTTAGATTACTCAGGTGGGGGTGGGGGGTCAGCTAGCTTAGGGAATCATTCACATCAATAGATAGGGAGTTAGGGAGTTTTGTACTGATATTCCATAAGAAAATTCTGTTTACAATCCTTTTTGCCCACTGCAAAATATAAGCATTAAAGTCCACTTGATTTGCTGTCAGGGTTCTTCCATAAGACCCCATTTCATCGATATTCCATTAAAAAAATCCTGTTTATAATCCTATTTCCCCATTGCAAAGTATAGGCATTTAAGACCACTTGAGTTGCTGTCAGGGTTCTTCCATAAGATGCCATTTCACCACTATTCCATTAAAAAAATTCTGGTTATAATCCTATTTGCCTATTGCAAAGTATATGCATATGAAACCACTTGTTTTGCTGTCAGGGTTCTTCCATCAGATCCCATTTCACCAATATTCCATAAAAAAAAATCTTTAACTTTTTAATATTTCTATTTCTGAACATGAAGCGAACTAGAGGTGGTAAGCCAGCAAGGAGGGACATAGGATGTAGAGCTAGAGGAACGAGACAAGGCGCTCCTTCCAGTCCACTGGACAACGCATAAGCGAGCACATCGTCAGTTGCAGGACCGTCAGGCCTGTCATCGCTTGGTCGGTTCCCTGTGTATCTCATTGCTGAAATTCGGCGCCAATCCATTCTTCAGTGGTTAACACAACCTGCATCCTGAAGTTTTACCTCCTCTTCCTCTCAGTCAAGGGCACAAATGTCATCATCATTATCAGCAGTCCAACCTGAAGGCCAAATGTTACCCAATAAACAGATCGCTCTAGATAATCCATATTCGGAAGAGCTCTTTGATGACACAATGCGGTTGGGGTCAGAAGCCATATCAAAAGATTAAGAGGCCAAAAAGGATGATTTGGTCTGCTCTGACGCCCAATCGCTGATGCCCTCAGAGGAGGAGAAGGAAGCTGGTCCATCGGCAGAAATATCAAGCGGTCAGTGGTGCCTTGCAGTGCCTGCGGCTTATGGCCTGCAACTTGAGGATGTAGACTGTCAGGAAGAGGAAGTCACCTGTGATGATGATGACATTGCGGATCCAACATGGTCTGTTGAGCAGCAGCCTGCGAGCGCATAATCAGTGGAGGAGGATGATGGGGTAGTGTCAGTGCGCGTCCGGCCGCAGAAAGGGAGGGGGCGGTCACACAAGTCCGTTGACATTAATCCACCAGCCATGGTCAGTTGTGGCAGCGGGAACACCACTACTAGGTATTCACCATCGAAGAGGTCCAGGACCAGTGAAGCATGGGCTTTTTTTGATCAAGCCTCAGATTCGCTGACCGATGTCATATGCTGTATTTGCCATCAACATGTCAGTACAGGAAAGAATCTAAAGAATTTAACCACCACCAGCATGAACAGGCACATGCATTTAAAGCATGAATTGCTGTGGAAGAATCACTTGGAGAAAAAAGGCCACACAGGTCCTGGGCTTCCATCCACCATGACATCTTCAGCCTCCACCACTTCCAAGCCCAAGCGGTCCTCTGCTGCCGATGGGCCGAAGCAGCATCGGCAAGCACCATCCCCAGTTCAAGACACTGTTGGCCGATTCCCACAACCAGTAAAACAATCTACACCTTCCCCCTCCACCATTCTGACCTGCACGCCTTACAGCAGCCAGTCCACCAGCCAGCCTTCTGTGTATCAGGTGTGGAAGCATAAGAAACACTTTCACCCCAGCCATCCCAAAGCCAAAAGCCTAAATGTCGGCATTGCCAGGCTGTTGGCCGGCCAAATGTTGCCTTTCCGCTTGGTGGACACAGATGGACTCCACCACGTCATGGCCCTGGCATACCACCAATATCAGATGCCGAGCAAGCATTTCTTTGCCAGAAAAGCTGTCCCTGCCCTGGCCCGCCACGTTGCAGAAAAGATCTCTAGCGTGTTGGCTGCATCTGTGTCCACCAAAGTCCAG
Organism: Phyllomedusa bahiana; assembly: GCA_025379985.1. Classification (NCBI taxonomy): domain Eukaryota; kingdom Metazoa; phylum Chordata; class Amphibia; order Anura; family Hylidae; genus Phyllomedusa; species Phyllomedusa bahiana. The sequence goes on along the minus strand of JAODAL010042488.1, from coordinate 30,877 downwards.
CTCACTACAGACATATGGACTAGTAAACACAGTCAAGGGCATTACATCCCACTGACTGCTCACTGGGTGAGTTGGGTGGATGACATTGCCACTGGGGATGATGGGTCTTGGCAGACACTCTTCCATACTGCCGGGATGGTGCAGAGTCCAGATCCACAACCTTGATGGGTCGCATCACGTACCAAGAGAAACCAGGTCACTCTGAAATTAATGTGTCTTTGAGACCGTCAACACACAGGTCAAGAGCTGTGGATGGCTCTGTGCACTAAGACTGACCAGTGGCTGGGTGCTAAGAACCTGGTGCCAGGCTATGTGGTGTGCGACAATGGGAGAAATCTGCTTGCCGCCCTTAGGATCAGTAGACTTATGCACATCCCTTGCCTGGCACATGTTATGAACCTGGTTGAGCAGAAATTTCTCAAGCGCTATCTGGGTCTTGACTAGCTCACACTTCTATTGTTCGCACCATGCTTCGGCATGACTGGCAGTGTTGCAGTGTGATCTGGGCCTCCACGCCAACCGTCTCATTGTTGACGTGGCAACATGCTGGAATTCCACCCTCCGCGATTGTGGCAGCAGCATAATGCCATTAAGCAGTATGAAGTGTCGCATGGTGTCTTCTTATGTGTCAAAGGAGCCCTGTAGCAGCTGGTAGCTCTGCACCTTGTATAGCTACGCTATAGCCATTGTTAGCCATTAAAAATAATGAATTATTTTAGCCTGTGAATTTTTTTCTGTAACTCTTAGAGTCAAATTGCCTTCACTGAGTTGTTCCACATATTCATTTTACTCTTATGGAAGGTAATTGTGGCTTCTTCTCACCTGCGTTAGTATAAAAATTAACCTGAACATCATCTCCCATTGACTTTAATGGGGTTTGGTGTTCGGTTCGACATTCGGTCCGAATTTCTAAAAATTCGGGGTTCTGTCCAAACTCGAATTTTTTAGTGCTCGCTCATCTCTAATAGTAAATAAAGTACATCACCCAAATAAACTACTATTCTCTAAGGCAGTGACTGTAAAAGTCATAGATGAAGTTTATATTCTATTGATGTTTCTTACCTATACAAGGTGACCAGTCTGTGACCAGGAAATTCTGTGTATGCAGTTGCCTAATTAGTAGGGGTAAATGGGTGTAAAAAGCCAAACTGCACTGTGGTTGTTCTCTCTACATAGAGTATTGCTGATGACAAGCTGACAAGCTGTGCTAAACAGAATGTACAAGTCTCTGCTACATTTGTTTGTTTATGTGATAGTAAGGGTCCATCCAAATGGCAGTGACAAAATACCGGTTGGATTCTGTCTTAAGAATCTGGCTGGTATTTGTTATCTTTTGGATGGTTTTGGGGGACGATTGTGTCTGCATTTTACGGATTCGCCATCCCCCTCAACCATTCATATGCATATCTTCTGACTGAAAACCGGGCGGAAGATTGCGCATGTTGAAAGTTTTTCGGAACGGCGGTGTAAAAAAATGTTCCGAAGAAAATCCGCTCAGTGTGGACTTCTGAATGGATATTTTATTAAAGTCTATGTGGAAGGTTGCTGGTCGGTTTTCAGATGGTTTACAAATCCGAAAACCAGCTGAAAACCCAACCAAAAACCTTGTAGTGTGAACTGACCCTAAGGGAAGTATCACTCTATAGTTAGTACTTAGACAAGCAGGATTTTTGTTTCCTTCTGTTATTATTTTGTTACCCGTGGACTGTTCACTGTATCATATTGCCAATAAATTTCCTTTTTGACTGTTATATATAAGGAATTGCTCTATCTGTACTAGTTATCTGCTTAATTTTCTTTAATCTTCATTTTTCTTGATGTTTGGGCGTCAGTTTTCCAGGGAGTTATGGTCTCAATGTTCAATGATTTCAACATACAATGATCGTCTCCAAATTAATTGATATTGTATGTTGAGGACCCACTGTATAGAATAGACTAATTGTTGTCACTCTAATGTAGATAAACCTTCTAGAAAATAATTCAAAAAGTGCAGTTATTTTTTTCATTGTTAATACAAATCTACACTAGAAGTTCAATGGTATTGCCAAAAAGAAGAGCTATTGTTTCAGTCATGTATGTGGACTGGAAAACTGTAGATACAAAATGAGTCCTCTGAGCATTTTGTGACTTTTTTGACCTTGTAGCCCTCATCTCATTGAATCATTGCCTTAAAAATAGAATCACCATCAATCACCGCAAAAATCAATTGCAGACCACAATACAGCTTATCATCACATGGAGCTGCAAGTGGCATTAGTGGCTTTTTCCCACCACAAAAAAAGATGTGTAATTATTGTGGCTGCACTTTGCTCACAAGTCTATTTTTTTTTAATACTGTTTTAGGTTTTGTTTTCAGCTATTACCCTTTTTGAGAAGACAAGGGACACCCAATATAGCTGCTCAGCAAGTGTTTGTTACAAGGGTTTGTGTCAACTGAAAAGTGGAATGACAAATTTGAGAGCTATGAGCTTGTTGATGGCAGAGGTTAACAGGCAGCTGGTGCGCTCAGGTATGTAAAAGCACTTTGTTTTAAAGGTCAGGTAGATCCTTTTGTTTCTTCTAGTGTCCTCTTATTTTATGACATCTCACTTAATAAGGTCTTAAAAGACCTAACCCTTTCGAATATACTTTATGTATTGGTTTCTAACCAAAGATCTTTGATTGTTGTCAGTTACATCTAGTATAGGTAATAATCTGTGATATAGACCAAATCTATATCCTGACATGGTCTGTGTTCCACAGGGTCTACACATCATGTCACTGGGTTATATGCCTTGTCATGCCACCATTTGAAGGTGAAGCAACGTTTATGTCCCCAGTAGAGGGAGTTTTTCCAATGTGATTCATTTAAGCAGGCTGTGCCAAGAAAACCCAAGAAATACCTGGAAATGTTGAGGAATACTGGCTAGGATCACAGAAGATTACCCCGTCTGGGCATTATTCAGCTGTAAATATGAAATCTGCATAAGCTTTCAGCAAGAAATTCAATTCCTTACCTTCTCAAAATCTCTGCATGCTGTCAGTAAGTAGAAACAGCCATGTTTACATCTGGAGTCAGGTAATTTCCAATTGAAAGGTTCACTGATAAAGGATTCTGAAACACTAACTCAACAGTGCATCAAGACATATTATTAGTGTTGCACTTTTGTTCAGGTAAGTCCCAAACTATTTTTGGCACAAATCACTAAAAAGTTGACCATAACCCTAACACTAAGGTAAAGTTATGACTAGGGTTGTTTTACTCCTTACCGCCACAACCAGTTTTGTACTTTATGATATAGCCCCATTTTTCAGTAGAGGGGGAATAACTTTTTAATTCTTTTACTTATCCATGAGATTGTTTTTTGTGACATATTATTGTTTAAGTTAGTAATAAAGTTACAGCCTTTGTTTATTTGTGAAAAATATCCAAATGTTGTGAAAGTTTGAAAAAATTTGCCATTTTCCCCAAAAATTATTTTCAGTTTTAGATAGTTACACCACACAAAATAGTTTTATTAGCATTTAAACTAGCATTTACCATTGCTTTAGGTTGGCATCATTTTCTAAATGGCTTTTTAGTTTTTTTTTAGAACATTTGGGGGCTTAAATATGTGGTAACAATTTTTCAAATTTTCAGGAAACTTGCAACAGATTTGCAGATTTGTTTAATGACCAGTTCAATTATGATGTGGCTGTATGTTAGACACCCTTATAAATCATCACATTTAAAACCTTATCTTTTAAGGTATTCAAAACAACATTGATAAATGCAAGGTTACGCACATGGGAAGGAAAAGTCCATTCCATGCTCACTTGTTAAGTAAGCATTAGCGTCTTCTTTATCAGGGGGTTTTGCCTTCCTCTAGATTAACACTATATAACATTAGGCTGAACTGGATGAGCATATGTATGTATGTAACTATGTCACTATGTAACATTTAGGAAGTTTGTTAATCATTCAGGTGTTTCATAGGAGTTAAACAAAGTAAAAGCAAAATAATTGTTTTTTTCTTCAGATTTTTAATTGCAATCCATTTTTTACCTTCCTTTGTCAAACCCTTTAGATTGGCTGCAACTGACCATGGAATCTAAGGGCTTATCCCCACGGCACGGGTTTTCACCTGGTTTTTCAGACGGTTTTCGGTTTCGAAAACCGTCTGTAAACCGAGTGACAACTTGTAAAATGGACCGCTATGGAAAACCCGCACAGCGGTCCCCACTGCACGGGCTTTCCCCCAGGCGGTTATTTAGACCGCCAGCAGTCTGAAAACATAGAACATGTTCATTCTTCCGCCCGGTTTTCGGGCGGAATATGGACATGTTAATGCGAAGGGGGAGGGCTTCGCTCCACAAACTGCAGAGAAAAGCCATCCCCCGGCAGCCATGTGCAAAAACAGTGCAAATACTAGCCGGGACTTCCGACAGGTATTTGCACTGTGCCGTGTGAACGGACCCTAAGTGATTATTGTCCAGGACTGCAGAAAACTCTAGTTCTGGTTGTTAGCACAGGTCCCCAGCTTTAATATGCAGCTGGTCTCCAGCAGTGATCCTGCAGCTCAGCTTCACAGTTGGCAAAATTGCTATGCCATACACTTACAGTATTTTGCAGGAACCCCCCTAACAAGCATGATGTACCACTACGTCAAATGTCAAGAAGGAATTAAACGGTTTTAGGGTGATAACTTACCGGTCCGCTTATGTGACACTCCTGGTGCAGCTTAACTTGCAATCTGATGTCCTTTTCACTTCCATTTCACCATAAACCCAATGATATGGAAACCAAAAGTGATGTTGGACTTCTCTTTTTAGTTACCATAACACCAGGCCTATGGTTAAGTAACTGGAAGTGATTTCAAATAGGACATAGGGCTGGAAGTTAGGTCGCATCAGGAGCGTTGCATTGCCAGATCTCTAAGTGAACCTGCTGAAACCTTTTTAAACAACCATAACCCTAATCTAGGGTTTAGGTTAGGGCTATGGCTATGGATAGGGATAGTTTCAGAGGAAAAATTTGGGTTTGGAATACTGAACCTGTTTCAAACCAAACAGGACCCTATTCAAGCTACATTACAGGTTATCAACCTCTGAGAGCAAACAGAAATAGTAAATATGCAAATCTTTAAAAACGATGAAAGTTCAATACGATGTCATTATACAAGGTTGAAGCATAATGTTAGGAAACTTCTTCTAGTAACATTTTGTTAAAATAATTACTCTCCAAGAATCTTTTACAAAAATGACAGAACTGCTTTACCTTTCTTCAAAAGATGCTTTACCTGATGTGAGTAAAATGTTACACTTTTAGCAAATGAATGAAGGACTTTGATTTTCTGAGGTTTGGTTTTCACTCTAGCAGGATATGCCCTGTAACCATTTTATCACATGGCATATGTAACCAATACATATAAAGATGCTTTGGCATATAAAGATTCCCAGCAAGGTTTAAAATTATTTCCAGCTAAATGGACGCAGATTTTAACTTGCCCTGCAGTTATACTATCTCGTAATAGAAATCATGGAAATATTACACGTGACAAGGAAAAAGGATGGCATCAAGGATGTGATGTGTTTAAACATCAGAGTCTGTCAGTGATAATGGATGTTTCTAGAAGTTTGTCAGGATTTTGATGAATGAGGCAGAAATGTTGTATGTGCTACTAGCCTGTTGAATGAACAATGCAGGAATGCATTCCAGCCCAGCTGTACATCTCACAAGCTGTGTGAATACTCACTCATAGGGGCTAATACTTCAGTGTAACTGATCTATATGGGATGTTTAGGATTGCATGCTTTGGAAGAATTAGAGAGGATGTGCAAGTCACTAATGATATGACTCTTTCCCACAAAACATAAAATGGTTATCGATAAGAATAGAATATAGGTGTAGTTCTAGTGGTAGTCATCTGAAATGGCATACAATATAACAAGATGTCCCTACAGCGGGTGCCCACACCCTCAGTACTTCCTTGTTAAAAGGTTGACCTGGTGATAAACTGATCACAGGATGCTGATGTATACATTCATAACCAGTTATGGACTCATATTGTACCTTCCAGTGCCTCCTAATCACACAGAGCTCTTTTTTAAAAGTATAAGAAAAGTTTTTCCATAATTATTGGAAAGAAATAAGAAAACAAACTTTATTTCAAGATCATAAAACATGATCCGGCCACTAACACCTCACTGACGCGTTTCAAGCCACCCTTGTGCTTTTGGAAATATCATTTTTCCTGATACATTGAAACGTGAAAATATAGAAAGCCGCCGTTATACTTCCACAAGTCAGCTGTTCACCACATCTTATGTACAGACATTTTCTCACAAATTCCATGGCACACTTCATTATACCCAGCATTGAAGAGGCACTATACTGTGGCACACGGAGTACAGGCAACTTGCAGTGCCATGTGTATAGACCCTTCCACCCAAAGAGACTCAATACCTGAGCATTCGTATATATTAGGTAATAATACAGAAGTTACTAACCAATTGCTTAATAATTATACATAATGCTCCACAGGCATTTTAAATGCTAGTAAGGTATAAGTCAATGGTGTTAAGTAGTATTGTTTGTATGGGGCCCTGTATGTTTTAACACAGGTTCAACCGAGCTTGTGAAAAAACTCCAGTTCGGTACACCTATCCCTAACCATAACAATAACTGTAACCTTAACCCTAAATTGGAGTTAGGATTGTTTAAAGTGTTTTCAGGATTTACACACCTGTCTTGTGATGCAATGCTCCCTATCTTTCCTAGGTCACTTCCTGTTACTTCAAAATAAGCCCAACAGTAAGGAAACTGGAAGTAACATTGGACATCACATGTAACGTAACTTCTGGTTGCCATAACATTTTTTAAAATAAATAAATAAATTAAAAAAATTATTTTAAAATAACAGAAAGTGATGTTGGATATATCCATATCTGTTCCATCCAAAAATCGATTTGGGCCAACCCAAACCAAAGCGCTCGATTTCTGGTTGAGTTTGACTTTGACCGGAATCGAAAGTGCAACACTAATGTTAAGGATTTCTTTTAACTTGATGTAGTTTAAATGTAAGTCCTGAGGTGGTGAAACTCAAAAAATTGTTCTTCAAAAAATTCATTTTCAGAAACAACCAACTGGATCACTTATTTTAGTTGCTTTGGGTAAATCTTTTAACACTGACAATTTTTGAGACATAAAAGCAGTTTCTCGTCTCCCAAGGATTTCTATGTCATCCTAGCTCCTACAAGCCATTTTATTATACAAAAAATGACCCATGCTATTTTTTTGTTCCTCCTGGCAGCCAAGAATGAAAGTATTGGTGTTATGTGTCATTATTCACAATAAACCCTTTTAGTGAATATGAGTGAAGATTCAGCACATGTCAACTACTCGCTGTTACTAAGTAGAGGCAATAACAAAAAGGCTGCTCCACACAGATACTGTAAATAAGGGCACTTAGCCACAGCAGGACAGGTGCATGAACCCAGTATGATCAAACATCCCTGGGGGTGTGTATTATGTCAGAGTATTCTCTCATTCATGGCTGCTAAGTCTACTTTATCACTACTTGTCGCAACACAGTAATAGCAAGTATAATTTTATACCTTCTTGCACTATTTATGTGTGGTGTTTGAATGAATAAGAGGACTTTCTGAATCTAGATATGCCTGTTACATTGATTATTTGGACTATGGAGGGAGTGTGAGAAAAGCTCCCCAGACAGACTCTGCCACTGTTGTGAAAAAAGCGTGAATTAAGTAACCGTCTATACTAATCTGCCTGTAGATCCTGTAAACTCCAAGTTGATCCCATAAATGTTTTCGTACTGATGAACGTGTCCTCCATGCAGGCCAAGGAAGTGCTGCAATCTAATGGAGATATCAGTGGGACTCCCTTGCTGTGTGTGGGTGAGCATTATTTTATCATCTTGCTGAAAAATGCCAGTTGGAAGCCATGAATGTCCCATGAATGTCTTGCACACATTGCTGAGCTTTAGTGTCACTCGTTTTACCACTAGGAGTGACCAGCTGTCATATGTGATGGCTCCCCATATCATCCCACCAGTAGTAGAGAAAGTGTGTAGCTTCACAGTAATGGCAATACTGAAGTGCTCACTGCAACTTCTCCATTCTCGAACCCAACCATCGCTGAATCCCAAACAGAACCTGAATTTGTCACTAAATTTATTTTTGCTAAGCACCTAGAAATAGTCTGGGCAGAGTTATGAGTGTGTATGAGGGTGCAACCTGTGACTGGATGGTGGACAAGAAAATTGTGGGAGTTGCTTGTTCTTGTTAGTGGATCAAATGATCCCCTCTTCTGGTGGTCAGGTTGGGCCATTTGGAGCCTGTTCACTGTGAGTGCCCTAACATTACTATTGCTCTCAGCACAGAATGCTGGCGGGCTATCCATCAAAATGACCATCTGCTTTTTCCAGTCTAATGCACCCTCTATCAAAGATTATCAACTAGGAAAAAAGTCTTCAAGTGTCTAGCAGTCAACGATCTCTCACTAAGGGGGTCACTACCCAAAAGTAACCACTGAGAGCCTTTTTATAGGTCAGTGGAAAAGCCCTTTTGTGACCTCATCTGCCAAGACCCAGTGTCTAATCAGACACCACCTGTAATCATTTATATATCTGTCTGAGACATAATGGAGTGCTGAGTTGTTGAGCAATGACATTTTTGTTAATGAGTGCATTATTAGCAATGTTCTACTTTTTTTCTAAAATAAATAATGATTTTGAGATGCTGCCAGATAGTAAAGCTCAGTAAATCTGTGCTCCTTGCAGGTAGGCTTCAATTCACTCATTATCTACATCTTTTGCAAACCTAAAGGCATAAACAATTATAGCATAAAACATTCATGTTATTTACTTTTTGTCAGTAACATCAGAGTTCAAAGGTATTTACTGATTAAAGTTGTCATTGATTCATTTCACTATTTTCTATGGGTGAGCTCCTTGCACTATAACAATATAAAAGGATGAAAAGTCTACTTCAGCTTTCACAGATTGTTATCTTGGAACAGACATTGGTAATCACCTATAATGACATGTACGCAAAACAAAGGAAGGAGTTCCAGAAACATGATGTATTTGTTACATGCAAAAACCAAGAAATGTAAAACAGAGATAGATATCAGTATGAAAAGCTTTTAGTTATGGGAGAATAATCCTCTTACATTATGTTTACTGGACGTAAATTTGCAGAATATGTGAATTTTCTTAGATGCTTGCCTGTCAAGGCTGGGCTGTGCTCAGGCTCTAGGGATCTGCAGGCTGCAGCAGCTGATGCACGATCCCATCCTGATACACATGCTGCTGACAACTCTGTGAGTGACAGGGGCCCAGCCACTCCTGCAGGGGGCGAGTGCACCATCCAATGGGAGGACCCGGAGGCCGCGCCAACCAGCTGCAGGGGCGGTATCCAGGAATTCCATTTAAACTCCCTGAAGGCTGGGTGCTGCGCCTGTGATATTCCTGGCTACCTCGTGTACTTGTTCGGTTTATTGTGTTTTGCTTATCTGTGTACCTGACCTCGGCTTGTTCTCCTGAACCCGGCTTGTCTCCTGATTTTGTGCTTCACTTCCGTTTGGCTTTTGACCTCAGCTTGTTTACGTATATTCCTCTGGTTCTGATTTGTGGCTTTGGCGTTCCTAATTGGTATTGACCCGGACTGTCTGACTTTTCTTCCTCCTGACGGCCCCAGCACTTTAGCAGCGCAGGGACTGTTGCCCAGTTGCCGTCTGCCACATAGGGCAGCACGTCAAGTAGGCAGGGACAGTGGGCTGGGTTCCAGTTAGGGCTCACTGCACCTCCCTTGACGTGACATTGCCTTTGAAAAAGATATCTTCATAGGATATTTTGGAAAATATTTAAAAAGCAACTCTAGTCACAATGGGACAACTCGGATAACTCAATCTTGTCGATAGTTTAGTATAATATATTAGTATTTTAAACTTTGTTCCCTAGTAGATTAAATGGACTTAGAAGGGATAACCACATTCTGGACTATAAATGTTAAAATTATTCAGTCCCACATCTTTGAGATAACTGTAAATTTGCGGGCATTTTAAAGGGTAAGGGGCACAGTCCCTTGGGAAACGCAGGTCTGACACTACTTGTCTGTCCCAGCAAGGGGGGCAAAAACCTATGGGGACGGGTTTCCCCTTTAAAATAGAAGAGCCAATTTTTTTGGGATTTTGATTAAAACATTTCCCTTAAAAAAATTTTTGTTTAGACCAGGGATGTACAATTTTTTTCTTTTTCTGAGGGCCCAAATTTTTTGGGGGTTTGGAAACCAATTTCATGGGCTGAAATAAAACTATTACTGCTACTTTCCGAGACATTTATAGCATATCAAAAGTACAGAAAATGCTATAAAAGCCTGAAAGATTCCAGTTCCATTTTGAAAAAAACTCCCCTTTTGGGAGAAGGGGGAAAGCAGCTCTCTCATTGTTGGGTTTATCTTCCCTATTGAAAAAACCCAAGGTTTCACAGTAGGGAAATAGGGCCCCTGCTCCAGTTTTCTAGGGCATGTTTTTGAAAAAAACAAAACTTGCTGTTTTTTCCCTTTTCCTGACAAAATTTTTTTAAAAGGTTTTTTTCCCAAAAAAAAGGCATGGGGACACCCTGGGGAAGTTTTGAAATTTTGACAATTTTTTTGGGCGGTGGGGTTTGCCATTTTTCCAAAAGATTGGGGAAACATGAATAAATGTGGTTTCGATAAAAATGTGTCACAAAAGTGTTGGACTAATCCATGTCAATTTCATAGGGGCCCGAAAGCTGGAAAAATTTGGGGGCCCATGGGAAAACTTTTTTGCTCGAAATTTTGGGCATTTTAGATGTATCTCCCATCAGGACACATTTATAAAGTGCTGTGGTACACTTCCCTACATACTGACAAATGTTACAATAAACTACGGGAAAAGCAAGCCCTGCCCTAGTCTCCGCAGTTTTCATAAATGTCGCACCAATTTGTTTTCCCTACCTCTATAAACTTCAAAAAACTAAAATCATAAAAAGGGCCAGTGCTCCACCTCCTCTACTTCTTTTTGTAGTGCCACACAAGGGTCTAGAGACCCCCATTTTTCCATTGTGTGGGAGCCCCAGAAATGGCCACACAGTGCACCACTTTTACTTGCTTTTCCCTGCTCCTGCTCTTTCTATTCTCCCTATAAAATGGAAAAAAACATGTGGGGAAAAACCTACAGACACAGAAAATGACTTTTGTGAATATTTTTTAAGGGGCAAAATAAAACAGCATCCAGGCTGCACGGGAATGGCCTGGAAAAGGGGTTTTGGTGTACCCAAGCCCTTGGTCCCCAAGGGTGGTCTTCCCCAAAGGTTGTCTTTTAGGCATGGTTTTAAAAATGTAATAAAAGACAGAAATAGAGAAAACACTTGTGCACCTCCTCTCTGACAGGTCTTTATGCTTCGGTCATGAAGTTTGAAAACCCGCCCAGTACTTTATTTGTAAAGTAAAAGTTTTATTCAAAAATTGGGCTGCATGGGATAGTTGGCAACTCCAAGTCTTCAGGTTAGAACAGCATTGAACCATTAGGCACTTTTCTGTGAATCAATATGGGGACTAATTTTTTTAAAACACTCCCCAGGGGAGCTCAGGACAAAAAGGGGCCCCGGCCCAAAAAGGGTTTTGTCCACTTTATAATGTGTTTATAATGTCTTTAATTATCAAGTATATAATAGGAAATCATGAAAATTTTTTAAAAAAATTACAATTTTTTTAAAAATTTGCTTCTAAACCCTATAATCCCAAAACACAAAGCCCCCTAATCAAGAAAAAAAAATGGTACAGCCCACATTTCTGTCCATATAATTTTGCCCATAAATGAAAAAACCCAGGGACATCTTTTTGACAACAGCATTTTAATACACGGGAAAAGGGAAAAAAGGGATAAAAATGTTTTAAAACTTTTGCTTTGAGGGCTCTATATCTCATCATCCACTGCATTTTTCAACCGGGAGACTCCCAAACTTTTTATAAACAACCCATCTGGGTTGATCTCTTACATAACTTTTGACCGGGAAAACAATTTATCTTATGCTTAGTTCGCAGAATCTTGTCTGTAACTGCCGGCTACTGTTTTTGTTTCCCGGGGTTACGGGGAAAAAAATCTTTTTCTTTTGTTACTAAAAAATTACAACCTGTTCCCCAAAATTGCCTATTATCAGGGGTGTTTATTAGGATAAAATTTCCAAGAAAAAGGGGTCCCCTGCTTCGGGGCCGCCCATGAAAAAGTTTTCCCAAAAAAGAAAAAGCACATCACCCCATTTCCCATCAATTGGTTCTGGGGAAAGGGAAAAATCCCCCAAACTTTTTCATGTGAGGCCAAAACCAAAGCAAAAAAATATGAAAGGGAAAGTCCACCCGCCCTTTGGGGAATTTAAAGGGAGGGGGGCGCCTTTTTGGGAAATTGAGGGGTCCAACAATTTGGGGTTTCCATCACAAGGTTTTTCCCAGGTTTTTTTGCACAGAAAAGAAAAGTGGAGGGGGGGCTTTCCAGGGGGGGAAAATTTTAGCGAAGCCTGGGCCCCATGGAAGATTTTTGGAAATAGGACCCCCCTCCCTTCTCCTCCGCCTCTACCAACCACAAACATTTCCCCGGGAAATTTTCTTGGGGTTTCATGAAATTTACTAGATAATAAAAGGGAAAAGTGAAATTTCACTTTTGATTTCACCCATCATACTGTACCAGAAAAATCTCACTTTTCCCAGATCAACATTCCCCCAATAGCGTTTACTCAAAATAAACCCTTTTTAAACCACAAAAAACAAAACCCCAAAAAAATTCCCAAACCAAACCCAGGGGGTTAAATAATACCCCTATACAAATTACTAAAAAAAAAATTTGGGTATACAAAGACCCATATTAACCCCTTGGGATTGTTTTACAGCTAACCGGGTTTTTCCCTCAAAAATCATTTTAAAACAGGTAGACCCCCTTTAGATGGGTTTGGGTGGGCCCTTTTTAAAGGCCCTTAAATTTAGGCAGGTGGGCTACATTTTTATTTAGTTGGGTTTGGGGCCCAAGGTAGGAGTTTTTTAAAGGCCCCGTTGGGTTTAAAGGCAGCCCCCAGGTAATAGGTGGGCCCTGTAGGTTTTCCCCCCGGGAAAAACCCTAAGTTGGGGGGGACCCCCACAGGTAGGTTGCGGGGGGCCCCCCCAAGTGGGTTTGGGGCTACAGGTAGGTAGATTTGGGGCCTAGGCAGCCCGGGGCAGGAGGCGGGCAGCCCTTTGGTAGGCTTATAGGGGCCATATAGGTAGGCAACAAGTTTTGGGTTTAGGCTATGGGGGCCCCATATAGGGTAGGCATGCTTTAAGGTAGGTTATAGGGGCCATATGGGTGGGCAAACAGGGTTTTGGGTTTTGGGTTTTAAAAGGGCCTTTATAGGTGGCAGGAAAAAGGGTTTAGGGTGGGCTATAGGAGCCCTTTTTGGTAGGCGGGAAAAAACCCGGCTTTAAAGGTTTGGGGCTATAGGGGGAAAAGCAGGCGGGCGGGGTTTCGGGTAGGCTGTGGGGGGGTCATTAGGCGGGCGGGGGTTAAAGTTAGGCTTTAGGGGGTCATTTGGGGTAGGCCAGGCAGGGTCAGGTTGGCTATAGGGGGCCCATATGGGTTGGGCCGGGGGCATTTTAAAATAGGCTTTGGGGGGGGTTTCATATTGGTAGCCAAAGCGGGGGGCAGGTGGGGCCAAAGGGGGGGAAATATAGGTAACGGGGCGGGGGTCGTTTAGACTGTAGGGGGTTGAGGTGGGGCTATCCCTGGGGGGGTTAAATATGGGGTTGCCAGACGGGGGTCAGGTGGGCCCTTATAGGGGGGGGCCCAAGAAGGTAGCCAGGCAGGGTCATTTGGTAGCCAGGGTATAAAAAATAAAATAAAAATGCAAATTTAAGCCCCCCCCCTTTATCTTTTTTTTTTTTCTATAACTTTATATACTAAAGAAAAATTAAATTTAATACATCAAATTTTCCCCTTTCTTCCATTTACACTTTTTTCCAAAATTTAAAAAAACTGTTGGCAGTTTTTTGGGAAATTTTTTTTGGCTCTAAAAATGTTCTAAAAAACACTTTCCAATTTTTATTTTCCCAAGGGCAAAAGGGGGTTCGGGGCACAAATTTTTGAAAACCCAATATTTCCCAATTTAATCCATTTTTCAATTCTTCTCACAGATTTTCCCAAAAGGCGGGGTTCGGGGTTTCCCGAAAAGGGTTTCAGCAAGTAAAAAATTTTACCCAAATCAAATTGTTATGGTTTCTCTTTGTGCATGGGGGCTTTCCCCCGTTAAAAAAAATTTTCAAAATTTTTTAAAGGGAGTCATGATTGTTAATTAGAATTTTAAATTGTATTTGGGCCCGTTAAATTATTTTTTTAAAACTTGAATTTACAAAAAATAGCAAAATTAAGCATGAGACATAATGCACCATGTTATCACGGCACAGAATGTTATTTCAACTTTTTTAATGCTTTTCAATGGGTTTTTGATTACAAAAGAGCAGATAACCAAAAAAACCCAAAATTTAATGCCCGGTTTTTTTGCTTCTTTTTCCTTTTTATCAAAGGGGTTTTTTTTTAAAATTTAAAAAAATTCCCCAGAACAGTTTTTTTTAAATGCCACACTTTATAGGAGGACTTTTCCCAACACTTTGCTGAGGAGCTCCAAAGGGGAGGAAATTTAAGAAATTTAGTTTAGGAAACTATTGCATTTGAAGTCCCTGAAGGCTGTTTACTCAGCTTTTTTACTTTGTAGTAAATACACAAGTCACAGATAGGACACAAACATTCTGACTTCATGAAACATCCCTCAAACAAATGGAAGTAAATTATGTTAATTACTGATGTATGTTTTTTCAGATCAAGCAGAGGACACATTTATGGAATCATAAACCCAAATTTTAGATTTTGTTGCTCCTTTTGAGTTTTGGGATGCCTGAATTTTTTTAAGGGTGAACTTCACTACATAATAAAAAAATTAAATTTTTATTTTTTATTTTTTTTAAATTTTTTTTTAAGCCCCCATTTTATTCCCAGGGTTGGGACAATTTGAGGGGGGGTTAAAATACTTACATACTCAAACGATTTCAGGCTAATGACCCAAATTGGGGGACGACGAGGGAGAGAGGGCCCCCACCCCGAGGGCTTTCAATTACAAAAAAAACAGGGGGTTTAGGGGCCCGAAAACAAAAATTCCTTTTAAAAATTTTAAAAAAGTTTTTTTTTTTTTTTTTTTGGGGGGGGGGGGGTGTTTGGGGGGGTGGGGGGGTGGGGGGGGGGTTTTGGGGGGTTGGTTTGTTGGAAGGGCCCTTTGGGGGGGGGGGGGAGTGGAAGAGAGTCTGATTTTTGTTGGGGCAGTGATTCCCCGAGGGGGGGTGAACCAGGGAGAAGTTTGGAGACGGTTGTTTTGAGGAGCTGATAAGGGGGGAGTGAGGGGGAAGGTCCTGTGAGGAGGGAAAAGTGCCCTGAGGGGGATATTTTTGGGAATAGGGCAGAAATGTATGGAGGAGAGAAAGGGCCCTGGAGAGCCCTTGTAGGTCGGAAAATTGCAGTTAAATGAATTCGCTGGGGGAATAGGAAGCCCGTGAAGGGGTTTGGGAAAGGGGGAGCAAGGGGTAGCGAGGGGAGAGGTGGTAAGACCCGGGGAGCAAGTTTTGGATGGATTGGGGGGGAAACGGAAAAGGGGTGCCCAGGGTGGGAGGCCACTGAGAAGGAATTTTTCCCGGGAGGGCAAAGGGGGGGAGATGACAAAAGGGGATGGACGAGCATTTTTTGTAGTGGGCAAGCCCAGGGAAAGAGCGGAAAAGCGAGAGATTTTTTTTTCCCGGGGAAAGGGGCAGGCAAGGTGAGGGGTTTTGGGAAATTTTTTGGTTTGAAAAAATAAAGCAAGTCAAGGGGGTTACTCCCAAAGGGAGCGGGCCCTTTTGGGCCCCGGGGAAAGTGTAGAGCCTTTTAAATGTAAAAGGAGCAGGGCAGGGGTAGAGTTGGACGGTGGGGAAAAATGTGGTTCTGTTTTTCCCCAAATTTAAATTTTAGGAGAGTGTTAGAAGGGAAAAGGGAAAAGGAGGGGACAGACATTTTGGGATCCGGGGGGAGTGAGAAGTGACATCTGGGCCGGAGTTTAGAGTTTGGGGTTTTTTTCAGGGATTTCAGGTGGTAATGAAAGCCTTTTGAGGCTAAAGAGGGTGGGCCGAGGGCCCAGGTGTAGATAGAGGGAAAAGGGAGTGGGCCCAGGGGCAGGGCCCTTGGGGGAAAACCCCAAAAGAGAGGGGGCCGGGGGGAAAGGGGGTGGGCCGGGGAATGAGGGGACGCTGGAAAAATCCGATCAGGGGAGGTTCGAGGAAAATCCCGGAAAGAGCCAAATCCGTAAAGCCGAGGGAGGGAAAGGTTTTTTTTGCAGGAGGGAATGGGGCGACGTGTCAAAGGGAGGGGGACAGGGGCCAAAGGGGGCAAAGGGGTTTGTGGTGTGGGCTTTTAGGGGAGTTACAAAGGGCATTTTGTGACTTTGGTTAGGGCGGGTTTTTTGGTAGAGGGGGGGTGGGGTCGAAAACCAGATTGTAGGGGGGTCAAGAAAGGTTGCAGGGAGGGGGGGGACAGTGAGATTGACGTTTCTGCTTTGAGGAGTTTGGAAGCAAAAAAGGGGGGCAGTGAGATGGGGCCCATATTGGACAAAAAAAAGGGGGGGGGAAAGGGGGCAAAGGGTTTTTTTTTTTTTTAGGATTGGAGTGATTGTAGCATGTTTAAAAGGCCAAGGGAAGGTGCCAAGAGGTTATTGGGTAGGTTGAAGAGAAAGGGTGAGGGCCCGGGATGATTGAAGCACTTTGGGGTGGGATGAGGTGGGGTGGCCCGTGGGTCAAGACTACAGGTAGTGAGGTTGGATTTGGGGGGCAATAAGGAGGAGGTTGTTTTTTGAGTGGGCCCTGGGGAAAACAAGTTAAGGGGGGAAGAGCAGGTTGCGGGGGGGAGGAGGGTGGTGGGGACTGCGGGGTGAAAGGGTTTTTCTCTGATGAGGTTGGGTCTTCTGGGGGAAGTGGGGTGGCCAAAAATCCCTTGTGAAGAAAAAAGGGATGGGGGGGGGTGGTGTTGGGGGGACGGAGGGAAAAGAGTTGAAGGTTTTGAATAATTTTTTGGGGGTTTTGGGACAGGGGGATTTTGAGAGTGGTGAAATAGTTTTTGTTTGGCTGAGGGGAGGCGGACTTAAATGTCTGCAGGGTGTGTTTGGGGATAGGCAAAGGGCAAGCTTTATTCAATTTTTTTCTTTAAAAGTTTGTTGATTTGATAAGCTGTACAGGATGGATTCTTATCAAAGATGCATTTAAAAAAAAAAAAATCCCCCCCATTCCCTTTTCAAATTTTTGGGAAAACCATGCTGGCCATGTCATTGAGCTGATATGCACTTTCTGATGAAAAAATTTATCAAAACCCGGTTTGTGTGAAGGTGCATTTTCAATTTTGATCCCTTTTTTTCCCCATTTATCTCCTGTTTAATTTGGAAAACAAAAATTTTCTGTGTTATAACTATACTGTTGTCTTTGTTGGCTGCTTCAGTTAAAGGGAAATTTTTTCATCCAAAAATTAAAAAAATTGTTTAACTCACTTTTTAAAGTTAAAAAAACCCTTTTTTTTTGGAATTTTTTGGGTTTTATTTTTTTTAAAATTTTCCCCTACCTTTCGTTTTTTTTTTATAATTTTTTAAAGGGGTTGTCTCGCTACAATGATTGGGGTTTTTTTAATTTAAAAAAAAATCTTTAAAAAAAAAAGCAGCTTTTAAAAATATGTTCTTAACAAATGTCCTAAATGATTTTTAGTTTGCCCCGTTTGTATAAATACAAACAGCTTTTTTAAAAACCTATAGCAGCAGACCCGTTGATCTTTATCCCCACTGGCTTTCAGGCTGTATGACTCATCACCTTCAGAAATGCAGGGGCAGAGCAAAGGGGCCCCTCCCGCACAGAAAGCTTTTGTAGTGGGGGAGGGGGAAAGGGTCCCCGGGGTTTTTAGTGGTCCCGTGCCGCCTGATTAACCCTGTGTGTTCCTGCTTCCCCCCCCGCTCCCCTACACAGATTGAAAAAGAGCAGAAAATAGGTGATCAATTGATGTGAAAAAGCAGTGACCCTGTGTGTTACTATAAATTTTATGATGTGTCTTTGGAGGGAGTTTACTATTCTAAAAACAAAACAATTTTAGGGGGGCCCGTGAACGTTTTCTTTTTTTTTCTGAAAAAGTTAAACTCCCGGTATAGAAACACTTCCCAGCTGCCCTGTGTTCTGTTCTGACAGGGTCTGTTTGGGTTTCTGGAGATTTTGGGAGATTTTTTTATGCTAAACAGGGGGGGTATAGGAAACCCCTTGCATCCCCCCCCGCTCTGTATTAAAATACACAGCTTTACAGACCTCCCACAATCCCTAGATTCCCCGGGCCCCCCTCTATATCCTCCTTTGGGGCTAACAATAAAGCTGATCCAGGGAGCCCGGGAGCCCGACCTAGGCAGGGACACACAGGGTTAACTTGGGCCAAAACCCCCTCGCCCCCCCCCCACTGCTTTTTAAGAAGTTTGGAGGAAAGCTGTCTGGTGTGCTGAGGGGAGGGGGAAGAGGGGGAGAAAGGGGAAAACAAAAAGCCCCCCTGAATTCCCAAATGCCGGCACGAGATAGGCCCGAAAGCTTGATGAAAACAAAACCCCCTTAAATCCTGCCCGTTTTCCCCTTTTGGCCCCCTTTAAACCTAATAAATCGTAGCAGCGCCTGGTTCTGTTTTTGGGGAGTTTTTTAGCAATTTCGCCCCATTTTTCATTAAAAAAACCCGGGGTCAAACTGAAAGGAGACACCATTTGTGTACCCGATATCACAGGGAAACCACCATACAAGAGGAGAAGTCCCCAGTTCCCCCTCTTTCCCCCCCTTCACAGTGAAAACTTTCCTTTAGGTTGGGGCTATGGGACAGAAACTGTCTTAAGGCTCCAAAGTAGGGGTTGAGCGATTTTATTTTTTCGACCCAAAAAAAGAAATTTGGGGACGGTATTTAAGTTTTATCGAAAATTTTTTTTGTTTACGCGATAATTTAGGGTTAAAATCGTTGCATTAAAACTATTAATATCCCGCCATTTTTTGGCGCTTTTGGGCAAAAAAAATTTTTGGCCGGTCGCAAAAACAGCTTACCGGGAAAAGGGCAGGGTGGAAAGTTTGAGCGACGCTTTGACTGGGATGTTTAAAGGGGTTTCGGAAATTTTCTGGAAAAATCACATGACCTCGTTTTTAAAATTTGAAAAAGCCCCTTCCTGTTATGATCAGTTGTGTCGGGATCCAAACAGTAGGGGCGTGCCTTGCCTCGGCAAACCCCGCTCAGCGAAAATTTTTCTTTTTTTTCACAAAGACACTTTACTTTTAGCTGTTTATCCTTAGAACTTTAGTTGATCAGAATTTGCGATCTTAGGTAAATTAGGCGAGAATTTTAAAAAGGGCTCCCACCCCTGTAAAGTCACGGGGGGAGCGGGGGGGGGGGGGCCCCCCGGGGAACACAGCCTTTTTAAAAAATAAAGGGTTTTGTATTGGGGTACATTGGGATTACAAATAGTTTTTATTAAAAGTTTTTTTGTTGTAAAAATTAAATGGGTATTGGGGGAGCCTTAACTTTTATTAGGAACAGATCTTTTTAATTAAATGCAGGTCTTTTGTTAGGTTTCCCAAAACTCCATTTGTTTTTTCAGGGATACAATTTTTAGATAGGTGTTTTTTTTTCTTTTTTGCCCAGTTTTATCTTTGTTGATAAGGTACCTTGGTTAAATTTGAAAACCAGCAATTTTTGTAGTCCCCCAAGGTTGATAGGTGCCAAAAAATACCTTTTATTATCCTTATACTTTTCAGATAGGTTTTTTTTTTTGCACTTTTGCCCAGTACAAAATTTGGTTGATAGGGGTTTACCGGGGCAGTTAAATTTGAATCCAGCAATTGTGTATAAACCCCCAGGTAAATTTGATAGGTCCAAAAAAACCCTTTTTAACGGGTATACATTTCAGATACTTTTTTTTGCACTTTTGCCGGGTCCAATTTGTTGAAAAGAGGTACCTTGCATTAAAATTTTTGAACCCAGCAACTTTTAAAGCCCACCACGGGTGAATTGATAGGTCCCAAAAAAACCTTTTTTATTACCCGGGATACATTTCAGATACGTTTTTTTTGCATTTTTCCCCAGTCCAATTGTTTGTTTAAGCCCCCTTGCATTTTAATTTGAATCCAGCAATTTTTGTAGTCCCCAACCAGGTTATGGGTCCCCAAAAAATCCCTTTTTATTACCCGTATCCCATTTCAGAAAAGTGTTTTTTGCATTTTTGCCCAGCCCCAGATTTGTTGATAGGCCACCTTCATTTTAAATTAAATTTGGGAGCAATTGTTAGCCCCAAAGGTGAATTGTTAATTGAAAAAAAACCTTTTATTATCCATATACTTTTTCAGATACGTGTTTTTTGCACTTTTCCCCAAATCCAGATTTGTTGATAGAGCCACCTTGCATTTTAAATTTGAATCCAGAAATTTTTGTTTTGATTTGGGGATTTGGAGAAAAAGCTGTGATTTGCGTTTTTTAAATTTAAGAAAAGTTCCAAAAACTCTTTCTACCCTTTTTCAAATTTATCTTTCTAAAACTTTGGAGCAAATGCGGGGGAAAGCGGGGCAAAGGGGGGGGTAGGACATGGGGGTTTAGGGGGTTACGAGAAAGGGGTTCCCCTTTTCCAGTGCTGGGGGACAAAAACGCAAGGCCAGGGTTTGCCCGGTTGCAGGACCGTCGGGCCCGCCCTCGCGGGGTTCGGGGCCCCTTTTGAATCTCATAACGAAATTTTCCCCAAATCTGTTCTTAATTTGGTTAATGCAACCGGGACCCAGCAATCTTACCTCCTCGTCCTCCATCACGGCCCCCAAATTTTAGTCTTTCCTCTATTCGGGAAATCCGCCAACATGAAGCAAAGGGGCAGCCCAAAATGTAAAACTGTGGAAATCCATTTTTTGAAGCCCTCTTTCATGAAAAAATTGGGGTTGGGGGTCAGGAACCCTTTTAAAAAAGATAAGAGGCCAAAGAGGATGATTTTCTCTCCCTTCTGACGCCCATTACTAAATCCCAAACAGGGGAAGGAAAAGGGAAAGGGGTCAAGGGGCAAAAATCCCCCCGGGGTGGGAAAAATCCCTTGCAACCCCTCTTGCTCTTTAGCCCGCAGTTTCCGGGGATGCGGGAATGTCAGGACGACCAAGTCACCTGTTTTGATGATAAGATGATGATAAAACGCATTGGGGGATCCAAAGGGTCTTTTCAGCAGGGAAATTTTCTTGCGAGCGCTTCATCACTGGGCGAAGGGGAAGATGATGGGGTTTGGGTCGTAGGGGCCCCCCCTCAAAAAAGGGGGGAGGGCGGGGCCGCAGAATCCGCTGATATTTATTCCACCGCCAAAGGGCGCGGAAAACCCGCTCCACGTTTCGGCCACCCAAAAAGGTCCCAAACCCCTTTAACCGGGCCTTCTTTTAGCAAGCGTCTGATTCACCCAAGCGATGTCCCCTATGCCGCGTTTGCCGTTAAAAGCATAAAAAGAGGCAAAATCTTAGGTGTTTTAAACCCCCACCAACTTGGGGTTTGTCCCCATGCAGCGAATGCATGAGGGTTTAAATGGAAAGGGAACACTTGGGCCAAAAAAAAAGGGCCCGACCGACGCCGGGGCCTTTTCCCCAACCCCGTCACAACCCCATATCTCCGCCTCCTCCTCCTTTCCCCCCCCCAACAAGGTTCCTAGCTACCATGTCCCCTTTAGGTTTTGACAAAGGGAAACAGCCCCCGCTTCAGCCTCCCCATCGCCCGGTACCACCAGCACCACCAAGGGCCCATCCTACCCCCCCCTTTTTCCTTCCCCATTTTTACGAAACCCGCAAGTCCGTACACGGCCCGTCTACAGCCACCTTCTGCTTCCAGGTTTGGGAAACAGAAGAAACACTTTTAAACCCAAAACCCTCCCAAAGCCAAAAGCCTGAATTTTCGGCCTTGCCAGGGTTTCGGCCTTGGGTATGTTCCCTTTTCCCTTTTGGTGGGCACAGATGGGTTTTTCCCCCACGTCCCAAGGCCCCCCTCCCCCAATTTTCCCCGATGCCGAGCAGGCATTTCTTTGCCAGAAAAAACCGTCCCCGCCCGGGAAACCCGTGTCATCTAAAATTTTAAGCGAGGTTTTCTGCCCTCTGTTGGGCCGGGGAAAAATCCATCTACCACCCAAAACATGGGCTAGTAAGCAAACCCCCGGGGGCCCAAAAAAGGGCCCCTATACTCTTAAAACTCATTTGGTTGGCTGGGTGGGTGTCCCCTGGGGGGGACTTTGGGTCCCCAGGGTCGGGGCCGGTCTTTAAAAACCCCAGGGGTGGTTCAGGGCTCTTTTCCCCCAAGGTCCCTTTTGGGGGATCCAAAGTTCCCAGAAAAACCAGGCCGTGTTGAAATTAATCTGTCTTGGGGCCGCCCCCACACAGGTCAAAGTGTGGAAAGGCTCTCCAAAGGACCCCCCGCGGGCCCGGGTGACAAGAAACCCTTTTGCCCGGGAAGGGGGGGTGCATAACGGGCGAAATCTTTCGACCGCCTTAAAAACGGGGAGGCTGGGGCACCTCCCTTGCCTGGCACATGTCCTGAAAACCTTTTCGTCCAAAAAATTTTTTAAAAAAACCCACCCGGGTCTGGACCGCCGTGAGGGGGGCCCCGAGGTTTTGGGGTTTTGCCCCCTTCCCCCCGTTCGCACCCTGTTCGTCCCGCCTGGGTGCGTTTTCACTTTTAGCCCCGGCCCCCCGGCCCCGTTAAAACATTGTTGACGTGGGGAAAACGGGTGGAATTTTCCCCCCCTCCACATGCCCAGCATTTTTGGGAGCAGGGAATTTCCATTACGCATAGAAAGTGACCAAAGGCCTGCAAACCCCGCGGGGGCGGACCTCGGGGGTGTTGAGCCACTGGGTGGAGGAGGTGAAAAAAGCTCTGCACCCTCTTTGCCGTTTTTAAAAAAGCCACCAAAAATGGTCCCGTGCGGAAAATGCCCCTTGTTTAGGAAAGAGAAATTTTGGTGAACTTTTGTTCTTGGGAAAGATCGTTGGACACTCTTAAAAAACAGGGCCCCGGGCCCGCGGCGGAGGAGGAGACCCGGCACAGATGCGGACACAAAGCCTTTCTCTCCGTCGAATTTCCCCAAGGGGCCCGACAGTTTCTAAATTTTCATCGGTCTTCTTAGGCGTGTTGGGGTCCAGGGTAGGCAAGGCGGGCATCATTCTCAGTGTGTATCCTAGGAAGTCAGGGGGTGTTGAAGCTGTCCCGGGGGAAGCGGAGGGGGAGGTATCCTAGACAACCGACGTCCCTGCCTTGGAAAAGGGGGCGCAAATTTGGGGCGGGAGGAAGGATGAGGAAGATCAGTTTGCTAGTCCCCCTCGCCCCAGAGGTTGGGAAATAAAAGGTAAAATCTACATGGTGCGGGGATCTCCATTTCCTCCAACATGTTCCTCGTTTAAAGGGCCATCAAAATGAAAAACAGTTACGGGTCGCCAACCCCCCTGGATCCCGGGTACCCCAAAAAAATAAGCACTTTCTTCCCCACCCAAATAGAGAGTAAAATGCAGAAAGGAGACCTTGTGATTGATCAATGGAGACTTGTTGCCTGCTTCACTTTCCCTCAATGCCGGTGGAAAAACATCAGCGACGTGACGCAGTAGAGTGCCAAGTCGCCGTAGGGGAGAGCGGAAAGGGGCAAAAGCCAAAATGGGTGCCCGGGCAATTTTTATTTCCCTCACCAACCGCAAAAAGGGGCCCCAATCCCAAACACAGAGCCAGTTATGATCATGGTCACGACTATTGCGTCTAAAACACCGATTTTTTGTATGTGTTCCAGCCCCAAATAGATTCTGGGTATCCAAAATGGATGAAGGCCCCGCGCTCGTCGCCACGCCAAGAGGTGTTCCCCTGCCCAGCAGCCGGGGTCAATCGAGCGGACCTTCAGACAGGGGGGCATTCAGACAAACGCACGCTTTCCAAGATAATGTGGACGTTTGATTTCATCAAAAAAAAATCGGGCAGGGATCTTGATGATTTTTGGGCCCCAAATTTTCCCGAGGTCAGTTTAGTTCCCGGTTATTCACATTCCTCTTCAAAAAAGAAATGGCCTCTTAAAAACTTTTTTTAAAAAATACCGTTTCTTACTGGTTTTTATTTGGGTTCCCAACAGTTAATTTTGTGGTTTTGTGTAGGGACTGAAAAAAGCGGGAAGGTTTATGAAAACACCGTATTCCTTTTTCTCACTTTTTCTTTAGAAGTTTTGCATTTTTAAATTTTTTTGAGGTCATTTTTCTGTGAGATACAGTATAATTTTGGCCCTTTGGAACAGAAATGGGGTTTCTAAGTGGCATTTCTCCATCACAATTTTTAATAGTGGCGAAAGTATATTTCAATTTTTTGGGGTCTGTTGCGTGAGAACAGCAATAATCAGGTCCTTTTGGGAACAGAAATGTGGCTTTTAGTGGCATTTTCCCCTCAAATTTAAAAGTCGCTGAGAAGTATTTTTTTTTTTTTTGGGGGTCATGTGCTTTGAAATGCGCAACTACGGGGCCTTTCAAAAAAAAATGTTGTTTTAACAGACGTTTGTTCTTCAAAATTTTTAAAAAGGGGCTAAAGGTCTGTTTTAAATTTTTTGGGGGCATTTTGCTGTGAAAATCGCTTTCACGGTCCTTTTAAAAAAAAAATGTTTTTTTAAAGAGTTTTGTTCTTACAAATTGTCAAAAGTGGCTAAAGGGGTCATTTTTGAATTTTTGGGGCATTTTGCTGTGACATATAATACGGTCCTTTTTTAAAAAAAAAAAAAAATTTGTTGTTTCAACAACATTTGTTCTTCAACAATTGTCAAGAGTGGTTCAAGAGGATGGTGCTGTCGAAAAGGAAAAGGTAGGCACTGTTAATGGCACATTTTGCAAAATTTGATTGTTTTTGAAAGATCTTTAACATAGTAGAAACCCCCTTTTAATAAAAATTAAAAAAAGAGAAAAAAAGAATGGGGGGTTCCATTTTTTTTTAAAAATGTGTTTTTTAGAATTAAACTCCCCCAAAAAAAAAAGCATTACAAAATAGCTGGTAAAAAAATTCCGAATTGTAAAAGGGAGGACGGGAACTTGACCAGATGTGGGTTATTAAAGGGGGGAATGGATAGGACAGGACAGAGAACAAAAGAAAAAACCGTGAGTAAAGGGAAAAAAGAATCCCAAAAAAAAAAAGGGGCACCGGGTGGAACAGGGACGTTAACCCCCATATTTCCAAAAAATTCAATTGGCCGACTATCGGGGGGGAAAGCGCTACCCGGGGTTTTGACTGTGTATGGGGAAAGGCTGGAGGTTACCACACTTCCCACTCTGTTTCAGACGACGTTTTGGTTGCTGGTCAAAAGGGCATTTTTTCCTTTAAAATAGAGAGGGGCACAACCCGGCCTCACCGCACCCCTAAAATTTCCCCCTGGCAGCTGAACCTGCGTGTTAATAGAGACAGACCTAACTGGGCTCTCACCGCAACCCCCGTAAGTCTGGCCCCGGCAGCTGGGGCCCCTGTTAATAGATGACAGACCTAGCCTGGGGTTCCCCCCGACCCACTTAAGTTGCCCTGGAGCTGGACCCTTTTTAACAATGGCTGACGGCAACCCACTTTCCCATTAGGGGCAATCAGGAGAGCTTAAATTTCTTTTAAAAAATTAGATTTTTAAAAAGGTGATTTTTGTGAGGTTAAGTTGGTCAAAAGGGCCCCAGGGCGGACCAAATTTCAAATTTAAGGCTCAACATTTTTGGGGCGGGGGCACTATTGGGTGCATCATTTGATCTCCAGGGGGTCTTCCCCAATCACTGAAGAAGGATTTGGAGGAAAAATGAAACCCTTGAATTGATTGGTAATCCTTTAGAAGCCCGGGGGCAAAATTTTTCTAAAAAAAAAAAATGTTTTGGGGAGATTAGGACATTTGTTTACGTATGGGGTGGGGGAAATTAAACTCTAAAGTGAAAAAATTTTAAAAAAAGCGGGGGGGGTTATGTTTTAGATACACTGAAAAAAAAGCAAAAGAAAATAAAGTAAAAAAATAAATAAAACTTCCCTTAAACCTGTAAACAAATGGTCAATCCAAAAAATTAATATGACAGCCCCTGTACAAATAGTATTGCCACTTTGTGATTGTGGGGGCAAAAAAAAAGGGGTTTGGGGTCAGCTGTGGCCCCCGGAAGGTATGTCTATGTCCCCGGGCACTTTAAAAAGGGGGTTGAAAAAACTCCTTTTTTCCCCCACTTTTTAAAATTTGGGGGGTTTAGGTTTGGGGCTCACTGTGGCCCAGGAAGGTTTGCAATGTCCCGTGAAACTAAAATGGTGGTTGAATGACCCTATTTTTGGCATTTTTAACTGGGGAAAAAAAGGTTTAATGGGCATTCTGCGGTACAGGGGAATATAGTTTAAAGTCCGTTTTAACTAAAAAGGTGGTAAAGACTCCCTTTTCCGGGACTTTTTAATTTTTTGGGGGCAGACAGGGTTTTAAAGGATACGGGGGCAGGACAGGTATAGTCAAGTCCGTTCAAAAAAATGGGTTCAAAGACTCCTTTCCCGCACTTTTAATCTTTTGGGGCAGACAGGTTTTAAAAGGGATTGCGGTAAGGACAGAATAGTTAATGTCCAGTTCAACTAAATTTGGGTTTGAAAGACTCCTTTTTCCCGGGACTTTTTAAACTGGGGGGATGCAGGTTTGGGGTTAGCGGTTCCGGACAGGGTATAATTTTCCAGTTTTAAGTAAATGATGGTTTAAAATCATACTGCCTTTTGGCATTTTTAATTTGGGGCATGAAGGTTTAAGGGTCATGCTGTTTCAAGACAGGGATTTTGAAGGTCTGGATTTTTTTTTTTTGTGACTTTTTTAAAATAAGGGGTTTTTCCTAAGAGGCAAATCCATTTTTTCTGTTGTGGATGTTATTCCCCTTCTCCCCCCTCTTTGGGGGTAGAATTTAAGGGTTTTTCCTCTCCCAAGACTTTTTAATGGCATCGGGGTTATTAGACTTGGGGACTTTGATAATTGCCGAATCGACATCGACCCGTTAAAATTAATAAAGTAACGCTCTCATAATTTGTGTATGCGTGAAAGTACCTTTAAATGCGTTTAAGCGTGTAACAAGAAAAGCCCCCCCAAATCATATATAGGGCGGCCGAATTTAGAAAATTACAAACAGGAAATAAAAATGACCGAGAAGAAAAGAATATGGATCTTGGGGTTTATTTAATAAATAAAAGAAAAATTGGGGACGATTCCCTTAAAAGGAGTGTCAGGGTCCCCCATTTGCAGGGACGGCTTTTAGATACCTTAAAAACTCGGGGGAAAAAAGCAGTTTTCCCGGTAAGAAGTTTGGATCCTTTTTAGTATGCTTGATGAATTGTTTTTTTTTCTTCTGGGTCATCAGTTGTGCAAATGAAGTATATTGTTTCTTGTTCAATGTTGTTTGCTCTTTGGACTTTTTTTTTTTTTTTGGGAAATTTGATTTGGTATTGTCTGATTTCTGTTGGGCCCTGCCCAGGTCTCACTGGGTCCTTAAGCCACTTCCTTATTAGGGTCAGTATTTGAGGGAAAGGTGTTAGGGTTACTTCAGGGACAGAGATTTGAGTGTTAGGTTTAGTGGTAGGGCAAGCTTTTCAGATATTGATTAACCCTTAAGGACAGGCTTTTTTTTTTTTGGTGAAGTTTTTTTTTCCCTCCTCGCCTCTGAAAGCCATAATCTTTATTTTCCAAATAATTAAAAATGGGGCTTTTATTTTGCGGGACAAGATTTACTTTCTAATGGTGTTATTCACTATACTATAGAATATACTGGGAAACCGCAAAAAAAATTCCAAGTGGGACAAATTGTGAAAAAAAATTTATTTTTGCCATGTTTGCGGGGGTTTTGCTTTTACGGCGTTCAACCTTCTGTAAATATAATGTGTTATCTGTATTTTTCAGGTTGTTACGCATTCGGCAATACCAAACATGTAGGGTTTCCGTTATGTTTTGGTACCGCAAAAAAATTCCAAACATTTTCTATTTTTGAAATTTGCGCCACGATGCCATTTTGTGCGACCAATAAGTTTTTTGTACTAACACCTACGGACGTCAGTGAGGGGGCATTTTTTGCGGGGCTGAAGTGTACTTTTTATCGCTAGCAGTTTGGAATGCATGCGACTTTTTGATACTTTGTATTCCATTTTTTGAGTGACGTAAAATGACCAAAAAATGCAATTTTGGCGTTTGGAATTTTTTTTCTTCTACGGTGTTCAGCGTACGGGATAAATGATGTTATATTTTTATATATCGGACTTTTTCAGACGTGGCAATACCAAATATGTGTAACTTTTTTATTATTTTAATGATTTTATTTGTAAAATGGGGAAAGGGGGGTGATTTGAACTTTTAATACTTTTATTTTTGTACTTTAAAACTTTTTTTTTTTTTACTGTAACAATTGAGGCCACCTATGGTACTTGACCACTAGGTGGCGTGATTTTTAAATTTACAACCTAATGCATTGCATAGGCAATGTTTTTGGT
This sequence comes from Phyllomedusa bahiana, assembly GCA_025379985.1. Classification (NCBI taxonomy): domain Eukaryota; kingdom Metazoa; phylum Chordata; class Amphibia; order Anura; family Hylidae; genus Phyllomedusa; species Phyllomedusa bahiana. Next base: position 2,313 of record JAODAL010042488.1, on the reverse strand, counting down.
GTAAAAAGAATGGCGGTTTCCCCACTTCCTGTCTGCAGACGGAAGTGGGGCAAACCCGGCCAGGGTAAGTGATGGGAGCCTTCACAAGGCTCCCCCCCACAAATCCCCGGTGTTTGGGGATCGGCGCAGCATAGCTGCGCTCATGCCGATCACCGCACCGATCGGTGCGCGGCACCGATCGCCGTTAATTCAGACGCCGCGGAGCCACCCGCCGGCGCTGTTACTGCCGGGTGTTAGCGTCGATTTGCCGCTAACACCCGGCGGCTGTGCGGGGGGGGTCGCGGAGCGATCCCCCTGCAAAGCCCCTTAGCGGCTCTGGGACGTACTGATACGCCCAAGGTCGTTAAGGGGTTAAGGAATAAGATAGGGACAGTTATTTCTACCACTCTTCCATTCCTGGAGTATACATGCATTTGAATCTCACCCAAGCCGTGCACCTGTCTTCATCCATTTAATTCAGCTGATTTCTTACAGTTCTGTCACAAGCATTAACTCTAGGTTTACCAGCAAAATTGACCACTGCCTTTGGGCATGTTCTTTTCTGCTTATGGCAGCCACAGCGGGTAAACCTGGCATACAGATCTAGTCCTGAAATCTCTACTTATGTTAAAAAGGGAAACATGAGGTGTCATATGACTGTATTATATGACAAAGCAATGGAAAAGGGTATAGTTACCATTTTATTTATTGACTTTAAACATCCTGAAAGTAGTAGAAGTTTGGGCCATAATTATTAAGAGTGTATATGAACCTCTATGGTACTATGACTAGAGGCAAGTCTCCACAGACGCCCAGGAAATGTACTATATAATTATTATCACAGTGGAAGGGATTACTAAATAAAGTGCAATAAAATATAACTTTTATTTAGACCAAATAAAAAACATGTATCACACGGCGCTAAAAAGACAATATATATAAAGAATGAACCGCAAGAAATCTATATCCAGGGAAACAAGGTATTAGAACAGCCTGGAGTTAAGGTGTTGAGGGACAGTTCTGACCCTAATGGCCCTCACAGTGCACCTATTCCTCCCCTGGCCTAATGTACGGGGATTACACACGTCCCGATAAGGATGGCCCCGGCTGGAACCTGTCCCTGGTATAATTTCCCTCGACATTTTATGGGAATAAAATAGGGTAAGAAAAGATATGCCTTACTTTACAGATGTCCCAACATGTTTTGGCGCCTACCCAGACCTCCTCAGGGGACAATGATTGGTAGGCTGGAAAATTAATTAAAGTAGGTATATCAGTGCTCATAACAAAATACATGTGCAATATACTCATTAAAAACACAATAAGATGATAAACGTCGTCTTACCTATAGGAATTGCGGTGTCAAGTTCCACAGAGAACAGGAGCATATGGCTCCCAGTGTCCTGACACAGCTATGGTGTGCTGTGTAGTGAATGATGGCCAGTCTCTCATTTAAATAAACGGCGCGCTATCACGTGTTTTTAAATAGCCAGTGTGTGCCATCTCTGAGAAACAGGAAGCGCCAGCACCTAATCAGAGCGAGGCCCGGCACGCATGTTACCATGGCGACGCACGATGCTCCTGCGTTCAAAGCGGAAGTGATCGCGTTGGATTCATATTGAGGCTTGGATCGCGACAACTTCCGCTACGTATCGATACACTCCGTGAACCGGACATGACGTTGCGGAGTGGACGGAGGGAGTATCTCATACCAAGAGAATACTCCCACAACTGGACACCCGCCCCATGAAACTGGCCGATTCTGGGATGTATAAGGAGGGTTGGTCACTATATGATAGTTTGTATAGATATGGTCAGAACCACAATTAGTGGTCAAAAGCAGGTGGTACTTATAACATGGTGATCAAACTGAAGAAAGGGAGAAGAGGTACATTATAACCAAAACTAGTCATATTATTAACTTACACATAGTGTGATTTTGATCATACACAGAATTTATAAATAGCCATGATTGATTTTAATGTGTCAAAATGATCTAAGCATTACAAAAAACACTGAAAATTAAGTTGTTCATTCAGACCGATAGGTTGTAACGTCTTTAGGGTGTAAATCCAGAAACTTTCCTTACACTTATTGTCTTTTTAGCGCCGTGTGAGACATGTTTTTTATTTGGTCTATATAAAAGTTATATTTTATTGCACTTTATTTAGTATGCCCTTCCACTGTGATAATAATTATATAATCATAATTATTAAGAGGAACAGATTTTTTTGGCACATTTCCACCTCTAAAGAAATAGAAAAAAAAATACCTAGCTCTGCTGTAATCAAGCATAGATTTCCTTAAGGAATTTGTCACTTCATTTATTAAAAA